>VXBP01000934.1:478113-774379 GCA_013400115.1 Rhinopomastus cyanomelas | reverse complement strand
GACTTGGTCTGGGTGATCCTGCTGTGGCAGGGGGATTGGACTGGATGATCTCTCGAGGTCCCTTCCAATCCCTAATGATTCTATGATTCTGTGATTCCATGCAACAGAGTGAAACAAAGTAAAATACAAATACAGTAGCCGACGCTCTCGAATCACAGGCCATCGCCAGCGCTGAATTAGCTTCAATAACGAAGCTCTGTGGACTAAGACCCCCCCGCACCCCAGCAAAGCAGGGACCAGTCACCCTGACTCCGCACCGCAGCACTGGCGACTCTGCACCTGCTGGACCCCGCACGCGGCTCGGCGCGGTGCCTCGGACTCGCGNACCAGCGAAATCCAGCATAAAAAACAATCAGTAAGTGACAAGCAGACTACCCCAGCGGCAGCGGCAGGGGAGCCCCCCGAGCCCGACCGAGAGAAGTCAGTGGCAGAATTGCAGGGGAAACCCCGCGACCGCGAAACGAAGCAGCCGCGACCCCCCCTCCCCGCCCCGACGGCTGCCCCCGGATAACGCAGCGAACGGGGCCCAAACAACCAACCCCGACACTGACAGCAAACCCGACACGTCCCAGAGACGCCCCCCAAAACTAGGTGTCGTGTCCCCTCCCCCCAAAAACTTCCGCTCCCTAGAAAGGAATTTCCAAATGACACCCCAAGCCGACCCCCCCGCGGCAGGGGAAGGGATTAGGGTGCAGGCGGGGGGGTCCCATTGTCCCTGGGTTCCGTCCCAAATGGGAACCAGAGCTGCATCTCCGCTGGTTTTGGGTGTCTTGGCTGCGGGGATAGGGGGGCAAATTTGGGTTTCTCCCGGCAATGAATCGATTTCATTTGCTGCTCCGGCTCCAGGAGGGGGTGTCAGTTCCCCGAAAGCCACTTGCAGTGGGGTGCGGGCTTCCCAGTGCGAGACCCCCGGGGAATGGCAGGAGCCGGTGGTGCCCACCCGTTTCCAGCAGTGACAGCAGTCCCTGCTTTGGGGTTTTTCTGGTGGCTGCAGAGGTGAGACCCGCGACAGGGGTTTGAGTTGGGGTGGGGGGGCACAGGCTTATTCACAGAAGTGAATAAGCACCACCAGCCACCCATCAAGTACTCGGGGTAGCTGCTGAAGTGACAAAGTGACACTGTTTAGTGGGAACCAGAACGAGGTGGGATAGGAGGACAGGCAGGACCCCTGAGAGGATAAGTTGCGGGGGGGGGTTTGGTCTCTGCTACCACTGGCTGCTGGCTCTGATGGGGAGCGCTAGAGGTGATGGAATCTTTTCCCAAGTGCTTCCCTGTGCTGGGGTTGTGTTGGATGCTCCTTGACTGGGAATTTTGGAAAGCTACCAGGAATGGGGACTTCTGGGGACGGGGATGAGCCACTGGAGCTGGGCAGTAGTCCCAGCACACAAGCACCAAACTAGCCCAGGTCAAGCCCTTGATCTCTGACCCCGCTGTGTCTTTCTGTCTGTGGCTCTGCTCACACAGAGCAGTAAATAATGAACTAATCCAGTTGCTGCACTGGGATGGGGGCTCGTGTCCTGCCCATCAGCACCTTCCCTTGTCCTGTGGCTGTTTCTGGAACCCATCGTATGGGACCAGCAGCAGCCGAGGGTCTCCCACTGCCAGACCCACATCTGACAAGGGATCACTGTGCTGGGCTGCGGTGGTTTCCTCTTCGATTCACTGGGGTTGCTTAGAGACGGACGCTGGCGAGGTCTGGAGCTGGAAATGTTCTGTTTCAGAAACAGAGAAGCTAAACTTTGTCTTAAAATGGGAACAGGTCCTTTGGGAGAAGCTCCTGTATCCATTCCCTGGCTCTGCTTTTGGGTCTCTGCAAGTGGTGGCAGGTGCCAGCACACCGGGATCCTCTGCTCAGGCTGGGCATGAGGCCACCCTGGACAAGCAGGGGCAGTGCAGTGCCCCAGCAATGCCTCCACTCAAACTGGGGGTCTGGCTCCCCTGCTGGTGCTTGGAGATGGATATAGAGATGGGGGTGTTTGCTTCTTGCCACCTTATGCTCTCCAGATCTCCAAGCTGGTGGCTTTGGGCATAAAGTCACCCCATGGGGATGACAGCTGAGCAGTAGTGCAGGTCCTCTTCCCCCAGCATGGCCCAGCTGCCCCTGCCAAGCTCACCCTTCTGTGCTGGGGCCTGAGCGGAGGTTGGGGAGGAGCTGGTACCAGAAAGGTCTCTGGAGGGAAAAGGGGTGTGTGGCAAGAGGATGCTGATGGAATGCCAAGCACTGTGCATTCCACTGTGGTTACCAGGGATGCAGTGCTGGCAGTGAGTGGGTATGAGCCATGAAAGCAGAGGCACGAGCAGGAGGGTGGCAGAGAAGAGGTAGAGCATTACAGATGCAGGACTTGTGGAGAAGAAATTGAAAGTAGAGCTGCTTGGGTTCCTCCCTGAGGGAGCACTCACAGGTGGGTGTTACTTGCTGCAGGTTGGAAGCAGAAGTCATAGAAAAGAGACTGAGCACCTCAAGATGGGAATGAGGAGCCATCGAGGGCTCAGTGGTATTTCCCTATGTCGTGAAGCAGGAGGGTTGCCAGTGTGGTCCTGAGCTCAGCTCTTCTCACATACAGCAAGTCCTGGCTGCTCTTCCATGGAGTTTAACCTGGCACTAGGCTAAGGCATCCGCTATGGCTGCCATTGCTGCTGACCATCTGCCCTTGCTGATGTAAGGCATAAAAATGGCTTTTCCGTCATGCCTGCAGAGATGCCACCAGCTACCACCCTCCAGGGCACCAGCTTGTTCCCCCAGTCTAGCCAAGCGTCTGCTGGAAGCTCGTTCCCCGTGAGCCCAGCCCACAAGCTGCTGTCTTGAAGGTTGCAAGATGCTGAGCTGGAATGGGGTGAAGAGCAAAGCTGTCCCCCTGTCAGACCCCGTAGGGTGGATTCACAATCAGTCCTGCCTTGGTTTTCCTGTTGCTCAGAGTAACTCTGGTCCCGATCTTGAGGGACCCTGGATCGTGCCCTCCCACTTTGCGAGGACTTGATGCTTCCTAACCTTGTTTCCCTTGTGCAGAGGCACTTGGATGGAGACCTCTGTGCCACAGCGGCTCTCTGGGGACAGCTTGTTGCCTCCTGCAACACTCTCCCCGGGGCAGGAGGAGAAGGCAGAAACCCTCCTGTTTTGAAACACAGCTTGTGCAATGCTGGAGCACAGAATCCATCGCATGTCTGGTGGGACAGCTCACTGTGCCTCGTCTGGCAGAGTGGGGTTGCCACCAGCAGTCACCCTGGTTGGTGTCTGTGTGTGAGCTCCGTGTGCCACTGACCTGGGGCAGCCACCCATGTGCTTTGCTGCTGTCATCCTGCTCTGGCAGCTGTCACAGTGCATCGTGATGCTGGAGAGAAATCCTCCCTGAATCAGCTGTGCTGGCTGTGCCAGCAGGGTGGCCGGGCTTGTGGGGCACACCGGCTGTCACAGCCTGGTTTTGGGTGGCTGGTGTCACAAGCATCTGCCCGGGCTGGGCCGAGTGCTCGGACAGGGTGCGGAGGTGAAAGGCTCCATCATCCCCAATCCCTTTAGCTGTCTTGGCCTCCGCTCGTGTATTTTTAACCTTTTTGCTGTGCTAAGCTGCCTGGGGCTGAGGTGTCAGCGGGCACTGGGGAGTGGAGCCTCCACCGCTCTGCCAAGCCCAGGATTTCAGGATCAGTGGCTCTAATCCCCAGATCCTGAAATACCTTCTTCTGCCGGCAGCGCGTTTGGAAAATTTTAGTGACCGCAGGTTTAACCGCAGGGAAGGGGATGCCCTGACCCACAGAGACTGTCTGCCACGAGGAAAAGCAGCTCCACTGCCAGCGTCCATACCCGGGCCAGCTGTTGCTGCAATGCCCGTCACTTGGTGGTGTTGAGAGGTCCCTGTACTAGGAACACGCTGTCTCCTGCACCCCATCAAACAGGCAGAGAAATGCTCTGTGGTCACTGCTGAGTCCAACCTCCAGCAGACCAACCTCTGTCCTGCAAAACAGGTGAATTCTCCTCATCTTAAAACTCCCACCCCTGAGGTTCATTAGGAGAAACCTTATCCTGGCTGAGATTTTGGATGGTTTAAGTGTTGGCCCGTGTGCTGTCCCTCCAAGCCTCTCCGCGGAAAGTAGGCTGTGTTTGCGGTCCCCAGCTTAGCTGCGTGGGATGGCTCTGCATCCAGCTCCTCAGCTTCCATCCCCTTCCTGTGCTGTTGGAAACACTTCTCCCCATTGCACAACGGGAGTAGGATTCAGCTGCTCACCTCTTCTGCCCCTGGGGAGCTGAGCCTGGAGGCAAACTCCGTTCCCCTCCATAAAACCGCCTTGGTGGGCTCAGCTGCATCTGCGGGGTAGGGGCAGAACAAATGTCCTGTCCTCTCCTGGTGTTGGAGATGCTTTTGGTGCTAAGGACTCTTCCACAGACCATCTAGATTGAAGTTAGCTTTGAGTTCTTTAAGTAGGGGTAGCTTAAGTGGAGGAGCCCCGCTGAGCTATCAGGAGATGCTCCTGCAGTGGTGGCATGTTTGTGTTTTGCCTTGTCCCTTCTGCTGCTGGCCTGGAGTTTCTTTCTCTCAGGTCATTTTTTGGGGGTCAGTGGTGGGTACCTCAGAGATGATTCTCAGAGGCTGTTGCTGCTGTATCACTGACACCACGTGTGGTAACACTGGTGAGAAGGGCTTTGTGCCTGGCTGGTGAGGACCTTGTGCAGGAGGTGTTGAGGACAATTGCCTGTGGAGGTGGGTCACCCCACTTCTGTGGCCACTACCAAGACCCCACAGCTTGGGGCCTCTGAGCTGTGTGAGCATAAATGATCTGGTTGTAGGTAGAGGAGCTGGGGACTAATAGGAGAGGGTTTAGGGAGTCTGCTCACTGTGGTCCTTTCCCTTGGGGACAAACATCAAACATGACTAGGGCACAGAAGCGCAAGCTCAGGCTCCATCAAGCCTCAGGTGAGGGCTGGTGCTCTCCCATGAGAAAGTGCTTTGCTCTCTGCTTTCTCCTCCTTTTTGCTTTCTCTTCCTGCCCCACTTCTTCGTGACTGGGGCTTGTCTCTCTACAGACTGTCTTTCAAAATGCAGGGCTAGGAGGGGAGAAAGATGTAACACCAGCTCAAAAGAAGCCCAGGTTGCCCTCCCTGCTGGCTGGGTGTCTGGAGTAAGATGCTTTCACAGCTGGAGCTCTTTTCTCTCTTTCCTTTAACCCATGTAACGACTCTCTGTGTAAGTAATCAAAGCTCTGGGTGTTTTCTCCCTGCACATCTTTTCCGCTGGAGCTGTTCTCGCACTTCAGTTTGGGGAGCCAGTGACTGGGGTGTTACCCCTGACCGCGGGTAACCCCGACTGATTTGCTGATGGGTGTTTGTACTCAGCAGCACTGTGAGGAAGGGCAGAGGCAGGTGTCTCGGCAGGGATGGGAATGTGCTCCTTCTGCATCAGGTTGTGTCTTACTCCAGTGAGTGCGTCAGTGCAGGGAGCTCTGGGTGCTCCTCTGAGCCTGATGCCTTCTGGGGTGGGATCACGATGCCGATACCAAGGGATACCTTTCCCCAGGTGCTCCTCCCAGTCAAGTGTTCTGTACTGATAGGGCACAGCAGAAAGAAGTGTGTGGGGACATCTGTCTGTCCAAGCAGGGTCACCGCGAGGTGTGTGCAGGTAAGCTGGTGTTTAAGGGGAGTATTTGGGGTGCAGGGAACATTTCACCTCCTTGCCAGCAGCCTACAAATTCCCACCTAAGACATGATCAGGCTGTTCATTCTGAGGCTAAAATAAGCTTTCTCTGACAACCTCTGTCTGTGCCCCTAGTTAAAAATAAATGTAAAAAGGATTTGCATGACTGCAGTCAATGTGGAGGTAGCAAAGAAGCCAGCAGCGAATGAGCAAACTTGCTGCACAAGGACTTGGCCAGTGCAGAGTTAAGAGCAAGGGAAACCTCCCTGTGTGGCAGAGTTGACCTCAGAGCCTCGATGGTGCTGCTGGCCGTGCTGGAGGTCACACAGGTCCTGTTTGACACGGTGCCATCAGTTGGTTACTGGTCTGTTTCAGGTGGGTGTTTTAGGCAAGGGGTGTGTGTAACTGTCCTCTCTTTTTTTCAGGACAGAGTCATCAATCTAGTGGTTGGCAGCTTAACATCCTTGCTGCTTGTAGTAAGTATCGCCCATCCCATCCTGTTTTGTGCCTCCCTTAGGTGATGGCGTGTGTGGTCGTTTGAACTTCAGCTTTCAGTGGGTGAAAAACAGAGTCCCTCCTCAAAATGGGTCCTTGACCACACATGCTGTAGTTTGTTGGCCCAGGCAGTGACTTTAGGGCAAGTCAGTCTTTTGAAACCCTCTGACTGCAGCAGGAGCAGCGGCAGCAACAGCAGCAGCCCTTTCTTAAAGACGTGTTTTAGGATCTGGCTGTGCAATAAAAAGTCCCAAGTCCATGGGCAGATTGTCCATCCCAGCTGAACATGAGGCTATGTGAGATGACAAAGTTCTTATGACCCAGTAGAACGTGTTGCCTTCCTTTTCCTGCTGGTCCTGATTTGTTTCCCTGTATTTATGCCTTACGGGAGTTTTCCCAAAGTTTGGCACTGTCTTGAGCTAGATCTTCCCCCAGCTGCACAGCCAAACCCAATGTCTTGGCGACTGGAGAGCATCAGCTCTGCAGCCCAAGGTGGCAGCACTGTTTGTGGTGGTGCAGGGGGTGGTGGGGACCGACAAGATGCCAGCTGGTGGGAAGTTTGGCTGAAGGGCTGCTCCCACACAGGCAGTGAGCTCCCCCGTGCCTGCTGGTGTTGTGTGTGTGTGTGGAGGATGGTTTCCAGGCACAAGCCAGAGTAGAAAAGCTTTCACCACTTTTTTTTGCCCCTCTGTCTGCAGTCACATCGTAGCCGTTTTCCTTCAGCATTTTACCTTTCCCTCCAGATCCTCCCCGGGGTGGCAGTTAGAGCAGGGAGGAGCGTGCAGAGCCGGATGTGAGCGCAGCGGCATTGCCCGCTGTCAGGGCGAGCCTCTCCTCACCACGGCTCCATGGCAGGCAAGAGACAAGTCATGAATTCCTGTTTTCCTCCACGCAGGTCACTCTGATCAGTGCTTTTGTCTTCCCACAACTACCTCCAAAACCTGTGAATATATTTTTTGCTTTCTGCATCTCCTTGTGTTGCATTTCTGCTGGCATACTTGTGAGTACCACGCGCGTGCCGGGAGAGCTTTTCAGCCTGTGAGCAAGGATGGATGTGAATAAAATCTGCTGTATGTTGTACTGCCGCCTTCTTTGCACCCTCTAGAAGAGCCTCCCCTAGGCCAGCTGACAATGAAAGAGTGGCCACTGGTTCTGTATTTACTGCGGAGTAATTGTAGGAACTAAGGCAACTTCTGCAGAGTGGCTGTGACACCAGACTTGTGACAAAGCCACCCATAGCTGCCACTGGAGACAAAGTAGGAAACTGGGTAGCAGGGCAGTGAGATGGGAGTACAGAGATGGTTGTAGAACACTAAGGGTGAAGCAAAATGCTTGAACTCAAAATGGTGGGGCCAGCAGGGCACCTGCAGAAGTCTCAGGACCTTTCAGGCACAGGGACCGGGTCACAGAGGCAGGAAGCTACAGCAGGTGGCACTACTTTGTAGGAGAAGTTGTAGCAGAGGTTCTTCTACTCAACAATTGACACCTTAAAAGAACTGGTCCCCAGCACTGATAAAGACAACTGGCAGATGAGAGCCACCAGCAGGAGCATGAGTGGCTCCTTGCTCTGCTGCAGATTTTCATACTTGGGAGTATTTGCTGGAATGGTCATGGTCCCAAGTCCCCACTCCTCACTGCTGGGTAGTTGCTCTGCATTGCCTGGCCAGTACCACTTTCTGGTTCTACGGCTGGTAGCCATGGCTCTGCCCAAGAGAGATTGTGCAGTGCAAACCCTGCCGTTTGTCCTCATCAGGCCGGGTGTAGCCAGTTCTGACTGCTCAAAAAACCCCAACTTCCACCCACCCCTCTTCAATAAAGCTGACAAGACAAGCCCTGTCTTCACAGCTAATGTGGCACCCTAACTCCACAAACAAACAGCCTTGTTCTGGGGAGGAGGAACATCTTGGCAAACCTGTGTGTGGAAAGCACAGGGTATTTCTTCAGAACACCGCGTAGTAAGAAAAAGGTCTGGGCTCTACACCTCAACTTCTCCAGGCAAATGAAGCTGGGTTGTGTTGCAGGGGGAAAAAAGTACACAAGTCCAGAGCTGCCAGTTCAGTTACCACAGAAAGCATCCTCAGAAGTACCTGGCATTCTCAAGTAATACAAACTCCTTTCTTCTAGATCTACTGGTATCGACAAGGAGACCTGGAACCTAAATTTAGGAACCTAATTTACTATCTATTATTTTCTATCGTCATGTTATGCATATGTGCCAACCTGTACTTCCATGAAGTGGATAAATGACGGACACTGGGGACGCCCAGAGATGATGCTACGGTGTCGGACTGCTTTCAGCTCGGCTCTCGGCTCTGCCCGAGACACGGACGTGAGGACAATCAGCCTGAGAGGAAAGAAGTGGGTTGTGCAAGGACAAACCAGTACATGATTTTCATGTAAATGTATATGTAATGTCCCTCGTGGTGGGGAGAACTATTGCCATAAGACGTGACATTCTGCTTTTTTTTGAAGAGCTACTGTTGCGCGGAATGAACATTCCAGTTGTACTGATGTTTCAGGATGGCACAAGCTTTTTCATTTTGGAAAAAAACTGCATTTTTTATTACTGTACAAATAAACTGCAGCATAGCAAGGATCTGTAGCAGTACCAATAAATGGCATCTTACAGCTGCGTAAGACAAATACTCTTTATTTCATTTAAACTGAATATACGGTTATTTCTGTTCCCTAGGCAACCAGTTGAAACTACAACTTACTTTTCACATTAACAAAACCACAGACTGAAAAAGACCAACTCTTGATTATGAAGAGCTAATTACAGAAATAAATAAAATAATTTATACATGAGTCTTTAGTTTCTATAGCTTTTTCTCTCAGTCCCTAGCTATTAGGCTGCAGCTCAGCCTAGTGTCTGAAACCCTTAAATCTAGGAATTGGTTTCCTTTGCCTCGGGGCCCTGTGCCCACATCCTCACAGAGCTATTTCTCCAAGACTTTGCCACCTCCACGCCACCCTCCATCTCCTGACCTGCTGCATAAATCACCTCTGGACAGGTGGCTGGTAGTGTCATGTAAACAGCGAGAGAGGACAATGTCCCAGCCTACTCACAACAACCTTCAAAGAAGTTAAAAGCTTGTGGGGGGGAGGCTGGTGGGTCCCAGTAGCTTCCCTTTCTCATAGCCCTTCCCTTTTTATTCAGCTTCCTGTAGTGATGAAGGAAAAGAAAAAGAATGAAAAATCTTTAGTATTTTCCACAAGTGATCTTTCTGAGCCATGTCCATCGCCAGCAACGGACTCCTCAGGAACACTCAGACCAGACCAGTCCCATGATTATCTGTGTCTCCTTCCTAAGCCGCAGGCGTACTAACAAGCCTGATGAGATGGGAGTTCAGCCCACTTCTCCATGGTGTTGCCTATGCTCCCCGAAGTCTTCGATGGAAAACATTTCTTCCTGAAATGTAACAGTCTCTCACTCCATGTATCACAAGAGTCAGTAAATGCGGAAACGCCCAGCCATTCTTCATGAAACATGTGCAAACTAATTCCTGCTGTGGCACTAAGAGACTGTAGTCCACAATCCTCGACTTCAGCCCCGCGTTCTGGATGTGCAGCTCAGCACACCAGTAACAAGTCGGACCAGAACTGAACCATGTGGATCCCTGCAGTCAGCAACGCAACAGAGGTTCTTTAAAACACCTAGACGTCCTGGCTGCGATGCAGCACGTCGTCAGGCTTCGGCTGGCTGCTCCGTAACCCTTTACAGACGAGGTAAACAGCTCCAACAGAGAAAGTGCACTGTAGCCATTTCAAACTGGAAGTTTCTATTCAGAGATACGGACCCGCTGCTCTCTTTGGAAAGGTGGCACAGGGTTGTAACTAATTTCACAATGCAAACACGGTCACTAGAAAATGGACACGATTTACTGCTTCTCAGTGACAGCTCACTAAATCCTCAACATCCTTTGAATCTTCTGAGTCAGGGCTGCCCAGTGACGAGCCAATAATGTGTGACCCGTCTCCATGATGCTGCAGGATAGGATCTGTCAAGAGACAGAATGTTAGTTTTATGATTTATGTGCCATTAAATACACAGTTAGGAGACAAAAAACGCAGCCTGGAATTTTAAGCAATGTTGTTCAAAGCAGGCAGGTCTCAATCTCCAGTTTTGAGGAGGCTATGACTAACAGGGATGCAACTGGTGTGACTCATATTTGCGTTCATCAGGTACTATATCAGGTCTGCAAAGAGACAGTTCTGCTGGAAAAGCATTAAATTATCAGGTGCAGCAGTGGAAGAGAATACATCTGTGCTGCTTCCAAGTCCCAGACAACTTGGCAGGGGGAAGCGTGGCACAACTAACACCTTCCAGGTGAGTGCTGTGCAAACACATCCTCTAACAGCCCAGCCCCTCACTCTAAGAGGCATCAAGTGCCTTTCTGATGCCTCTGGTCTTCTCTCAGGAAACAGATTACATTCAAGCACAGGGCGTGAAGAAATAGACACTAAAGAAGGAGCTACTCATTAGCCCGTGTGCACCAATACAAGGGTCAAGGGTGGTGAAAACAGCTCAGCAAGCGACAAAGCAGTTGCTGTTCTAATGCTTTTCCCACAAGGTTACATGGAACTTTCTTCCACTTCCACTGATACTGGCTGGGTAACCAGCCAGCTTAAGTTTCATAGCAATAATATGGAAAACTGTTTAGGAGGAAGCAAGGATCTGTAACCTGTGGTTTACAGGAACTTGAAAGTGCCACAGTGCTAGGATGAATCCTAGCTCTATCATCAACCACATACAGGGACTGTCCTACCAGTCAGTGTTGTCAGGGGCAAGACTGATTCGCTGTCTATATCATCTGCTGCCTGGATAAAACCATGTGAAGAAGGAACAATCAGCACAGTCTCATCATCCATTGTAGGCTGATCAACTTGTTCTTCTATTGTTGGAGAGCCAAGGTCCTGCACAAAACAGAGGCACACGACATGAAAGTGTATTCTTGGTTGCATAAACAGAAGAAAACTGCTTTGCTCAGCCACATTCCACAGGAACCAACGGGCTCCCTGGATGAATTTTATCTCATTAAATTGAAGTGTCAGCATCTGAGCTAGTTTACCTCAGCATTTATAGGGCATGCTTCATCCTAGTGCAGGCACCTAAAAACAAGATGAGAAGAATTCTACCTGGTGAGCAGAATTCTACCTGGTGAGGAGAGGGGTGAAGGAGAGAAGAGACTGCAAGGTGCTGATAAAAAGTTCTCTTGTTAGTCTATAAAGAGGAACATTGAAGCTTTCCCAGCACTTGCTGTCAAGGTGTTCTGAGGTGTGATGCAATACCTTTACAGTACTCAGCAGCTCCACAAATGCAATCCCTTTATCTGACCTTAATACTTAGTTTCACAACTGCTGTTGCTGTGCCAAGTTTGAACTGCTGAACATGGAGCTCAAGAGGTCCATTGTAATTGCTGTTCCCTGCTTGTCCCAGCACTTGCTGACCCTAGATTGCCTTTGAACTTTTTTAGCTGAACTTTTCAATATAAAAAACCCAAAATTAGCCACACACTGAATCCTTCTGGGTACAAGCTGTCAATACCCTGCTCTCTGCCAGTCCCGTAATAGCTGCTGCCTCCTCCCTGGCTGTTGTAGAAATGGCAGTAACGTGTCTGGCTTTAGTCAGTGTCAGAGAACACATCAGCAGACTCCTGCTTCTGCAAATGCAGTGCAAGCAGAGATATCTGGATTCCAGCTTTTGTGTCTAACATGCAGAAGGTTTGATCAAGCTTCAAGAATCACTGATGCAGAACACAGCAGATGTGGCTCACAGAATGGAAGGAACCTGAGTTTAGCACTGTTTTCAGAGGGAGCGGGGAATGTTTGAGAGAGGCTACAGCACTCTCTGTTCAAGAAAATCTCTAAGTTCCTCCACCTAGTTTTTTAGGAAAACTTGTTTCCCTACATAGTTTCACCATATTTTTGCAAAGGTAACAGCCTGAAAACCCCCACCCCTGGTGCTGCTGAAGTGGAGCTGACTACCTGTGCTGCAGCACAGTGAATGAGACTCAGTGCCATGGTGTACCCATTCATGCCTGACCTACTGCTGAGAGCCCAGCTGAACCTGCCCACGAGAAGCAGTATGCCACAAGGCTGAGTATGCCACTGGGAAGAGAAGGTGTAAAAACCTAAAGAAGCCATTGTGGCATATGGGCACCTTTCCCAGCCAGCAACAATAAAACCCTGTAGCTTGACGGCCTGCTTCCCACTACCTACACCCACAGCGACAACACGATACTGGTGAGTACGTGACAATAACTTAAAGACAGCAAGATTCAGGCATGTCTTTCTAGAGTAACTTTCACTCAGAATTACTCACAGGCTGCTCACTTTTTCCTAGAATTTAAATACACTTGTCAAACTGGAACCTGACTGGAAGCATAAGGCAAAGTACAGTTGCAGAGTTGGTTTGCTCTTCTGTAGGGAAAAGAAGTTTAGTTACTCTTTATATCCTGCTACAGTTTCTACAAGGTTTAATGAAGAACTAGGACTATAGCAAAAGTTTACTAATTCTGTCTCAAGAAGCAGAAATTTTAAGTTGAAAGTAGAAAGCTAATGGGCTGCCTCAACTGTTGAGAATCTTATCACTACTACGTGAACCCTGAGACGAGAGAAAAATGGAAGAGTAATCTCCAGATCTGGACGCTTTCAAGATTCAAGCGCTTCTGTGGGGGCAGACTGTTGAGATGTACAAAGAACCTCCTCTTTGGAAAAGCATAATGGATATACAGTGCCTATCAGAAGATATTTCAAAGACAAAGCCTAACAGAGTCAAAGCTTATCAACAATGGATTTTCAAAGACTGACAAAGAAGAATTACAGCAACTGCAGAGCACAGTGATCACAGTGGCTTAGAGAGCAGGATGGGTCATTTCATTCTAACTGATCTTTTTCCCTTAATCAAGCTCCTAAGGAAAGTGGTATTTTCTGCCCACTGAAGAGAATCACAGATTTGTTTAGGTTGGAAAAGACCTTTCAGATCATCCAGTCAACCATTAACCCCATTGTCCCAAGCCCACTGCTGAACTGTGTCCCTGAACCACCACTGAAGCTCCAGATCTCCATGACTTGTAAACAGGCCTAGGGAGAACAATTCAAGTGACCTTCTTTTGTGCATCTCTATTGTCCTTGATTTACATTATCATAGTTCTAGTGACTGAAAGATAGAGGAATTTGGTATAAACAATCCAAATGTCTAAAATAATTTGGATAAGCTCATAAAACACTGGTTGAATGGATGGGCCCAAAGAGTGGTGGTTAATGGAGTTAAATCCAGCTGGCAGCCTGTCACAAGTGCTGGGCCTCAGTGCTTGGTGTTGGGACCATCTCTGTTTAACATCTTTATTGATGATCTTGATGAAGACACAGAGTGGATCATTAGTAAGTCTGCAGATGACACCAAGTTAGGTTCATCTGCCAGAGGGTAGGGAGGCTCTTCAGAGACACTTGGATAGACTGGAGCAATGGGCCGATGTTAATGGCAGGAGCTTCAACAAGGCCAGGTGCCAGGCCCTGCACTTGGGCCACAACAACCCCATGCAGTGCTACAGGCCTGGGGAGGTGTGGCTGGAGAGCTGTCTGACAGAGAGGTACCTGGGGGTTCTAATAGACAGGAAGATGAATATGAGCCTGCAGGGTGCCCAGGTGGCCAAGAAGACAAATGGCATCCTGGCTTGTATTAGAAATAGTGCGGCCAGCAGGAACAGGGAGGTTATCGTCCCCCTGTATTCGGCACCGGTGAGGCCACATCTTGAGTGTCGTGTCCAGTTTTGGGCATCTCAATACAAGAAAGATGTGGAGATGCTGGAGCAGGTGCACAGGAGGGCAACTAAGCTGGTGAAGAGCCTGGAGAATAAATCTTTTGAGGAAAGACTGAAAAAGCTGAGGTCTTTAGTTTGAAGAAGAGAAGGCTGAGAGGAGACCTCATCACTCTCTACAACTACCTGAAAGGACGTTGTGGAGAGGTTGATGCTGGTCTCTTCTCACAAGCAACTAGTCATAGAACAAGAAGGAATGGCTTCAAGTTACAACAGGGGAGGTTTAGACTTGATATTAGGAAGAATTTTCCCACAGAAAGGGAGGTCAGGCACTGGAATGGGCTTCCCATGAGTCACCATCCCTGTATGTGTTTAAAGATCGCTTGGATGAGGTGTTGAGAGATCTGGTTTAGGGGTGAACTTGTAAGGTAGGGTAGATGGTTGGACTCAATGATCCCAGGGGTCTTTTCCACACACAGTGATTCTATGATTTCTGTGTCTCAGATGTTGGAGCTGAATAAAATTGAGTCCAGAGAGAGAAACTGCTTAAATGCTTTGAATTCTAATTTAGCCACTACTTAACTGGAGAGGTACGTTTAAACAGAAGTCCTCAAAACAGTGGTACACCTTACATTATTTTATTAGATTCATAGAACAAAACATAATATACCTCATCTCCCTTGCTCAGCAGTCCATCTACCTGTAAAGTATGTGTGTGGGAACTCAAACTGTGCCCAGTTTAAAGCAAAAGCATCAAACTGTAATCAGATGAAGGAAAGTGTTAGGTGCTACCAGTATTCCTGCTCTCCACAGTCATTATGCAAAAGTAACCAGACTTGTACAACTCCACAGCTAGTGGGGAACAGTGCTCCAGACAAAGGCAAGTATATGCCTCAATACCAAATGCTATCACTTTCACACCAACAATCTATTAATGAAGCTGTAGGGGAGAGGATGTGAACAAAATACAGAGCTATGACATACATTAAATCACTAACTTATTTCATATAAATAGCTTAACATAATGGTCAAAGGTTCAATGAAATCACTCTCTTTGTTAAAATGGGGAAAATACCAACTAGGCATGCTCTCCCTTACCTCAGTAACGTAAGTGCTGGGTAAATCAGACTGAGAATCCTGTTTCAGGCTGGCGTCTGAAATCTCCTCAGTTCTTACCATAACTCCACCCATTAATTCACTCGTATTCCTGCTGCTGAATTTGGAGGCATCATCTTCATTGTAGGTTGACTGGTCTTCAACACTCAGCTTGGACTGATGGATATCATCTGGGAAAGTATTGGTTTCTAGGCTATCGGCAGGATCTGTCAGGTCAGCTGACTGAATATCTGCATCCACACCAAGTTCTGCCTGAGCCACCGAGGAGGAGATATCTTCAGCAGCAATGGTGCGGATTATGACACTGGGCGTGTGGCACTGCACTGTGACGTTGTCACTTGTATTTAACAAATGCTCTGGCTGGTAGTGGGATTTGCAAAAAGAGATACAAAACAAAACCCAAAAAACATCAGATTTCCCTCCACATACCTTCAAACCTTTCAATAATCAGTTCTATGAATTGTTTTAAGTGTGATTTAGTTTTGCACGTACGGTATGTCAGCACAGACCACCTGCTGATCTTTTGTGAGCTGAAATGATGAATTTGCAGACTGAATTTAGTGCTAACTGTTCTTTAAAGTCACAAATAAAGTCATTGTGTAATGTGGAAAATGCAACTGCTCAGGCAAGGATCACTGTAGATTCAAAAGATCAGTTTCGTCCCCTGACACTTGCATCACACTTTTGTTATTCAATCTCCATTTTGCTTTCCCCTCCTTCCCTCTAATAAAAAGTCAGACTGCCACTGCCACACATCAATACTCATTTGTGAGAGTCACCAGAAACAGGAGGCAACAGGACTATATTGTTTTGCTGGGGGACAAACCACTAGATGGAGACATCCTGTCCAGCCATGGCAGGAACTAAGTTCCTTCAGTAAGCCAAGCTTTGAAGTAACTTCAGGTTGCTTTTTAAAGACAATAAAAAATTCTCACTCTTCAGCATTTTATGGAAAGTAACGCTGGCGGGCTTTGCAAACTTAACGCGCACACACAGAGGTCTGTCCTGCCCTGCTCCCCTCCCCACACTGCCCAAACTCCAGTATTTTCACTGCTTGAAACACATACCGATAAGGCATGAACTATGATCTGCTCTGGGGAGGCTGGAGCGGCGGCAGCAGCCGTGAGGGTCATGGTAGGACTAGTCGTCAGTGTCAGAGGAAGGCCTTGGCTGGAGCTTGTCTGCAGCAAATATGTACCTGGTGTTCCAGTTGGCTGGAGATGGAAAGACTACAAAAGACAACAAAAGTTTAACCCCTTCCTGGGCCACCTGAACTACCCTTAGTGCAACTCCCCTCGAAAACAAACACACAAATCAAATCCCACCTGCACTGACTGCTAGACTGAAACTCACCTATAGTCTTGGCAATACAAGACACACGCAGGACTGCACTGTGCTGTGTAACAAATCTGACCTAACACTGAGAAGAAAGACAATGTGTTACAAATCACACTACAGTGGAACGGAGAGAATCTTTACTTGCTGGGAGCATCCTGTGGCTCTGTTACGTCAAAGTTCCACAAAACAAAAAATGAACAAGTACAAAGGAAAACTTCACAGGACTAAGACAGATTTAAAGCAACTAACTGTGATTCACATTTTACTCCACAGTCCTATTTCGTTTTGCTCTTAGAAAATACATTTTGCTTTGAACTTTTAAGTTTTAGATTTCTTAACTTCCTCTTCACACTTGAGAGCTAGTTTTGGTTTTTGCTCTGGAAAATGCAGTGTTTGAAGGAAAAAAAGCCCCACAGTTACAAATACCAGTTCTCTGTTACTTACTGGAAGAATCTCAAAGGTCTGTAGTGTTCCACTGTTTAGTGTTATTGTCTCGGAGTCAACAGTAGCAGCAGGGGATTCAGTTGAGGCTGCAAAAGGAAGAAAAGATAAACTAAAAAAAAAGTATGTGAACCAAAACATTCAGCCCTGCAAAGCACATAACACACTATAATTAGCTACACGGCAGGGTACTGTTAGTTCTAGTAATAAGAAAAAGAAAGCTGGCTGCAGTCCTAATGACAAGGTTCTCTAATTGGTACCCAAGACACGATACTCTTTAAAGAGGGCTTTCTACAATCTGCAATGCAACAAAAAAGCAGCATAGCTTTAGTGCATGGGGGTAAAAGTGGACAAAAAGGGTTATTTGATGTGATCCAGTTCTTTTTGTAGTGAGGTTTTTGTAAGAGGTTCTGGTGTAACGATATCCTTGGGATCATGTATTACTTGCTTTACACTGGTGTTACATTCAATATAGCTGTGTTTTTCAGTATTTTTAACCTTTTCTGCCCTCCACGGCGTGTCCACCACTGATGGAAACACCAGATGCTCCCCAAGACATCTTCCTATCGTATGTGTTATGACTGCAGTGCACAAAAGCTGCAGTGTGTAATTATTTATGGAATTACCTCTGCTAAGTCAAAAAGTAGTGAAGATAAGCACTGACAACAATTTAAGTGTCTGACATAAGATCTTCCAAGATCACTAGATGTAAACAGCTCACACCCAAAGCTTTGTGAGATACCAAAACTGCCCACCTAAAGATAATAATTATTTTTCTTACTCTTAAAAAAACTCACAAGTTCCAGGAAGCTGGAGGCAAATTAATACTTTGCTGGCATTATCCAGCCATTTGATATGTACAAAGGCATGGTGACAGCAGTGCTCCAAGCACAGGTAACCGGGCTATCTCAAACTCAGTGGCTTCAAAGTAGAATAGTTTTGTCTCTTAAGATGACAGAGGCTCTGATTTTGAAGCATTTATTATTGTAGTGCCATGTTCAAGGTTCCCTGCTGCAGATTTCCTGGCACCTAGACCACACATTTCTAGCAGACAGCTGGAATGTGTGGTCTGTTACCTGGCTGGTTATGTTCATACAGCCTTAACCAGGACTATGCCTTTGAAACCCTGATCCTCCCAGCAACTGCAGCTGCAAGTGGCTAATAGGTTCAGTTCTCAGGGGATTGGGAAAGTTCCAGTACAGAATTCACTTTGATTACAGCAGAATAAATAGGGAAAGAGGCATGTTAGTCAGATGGGAGCACGTGACAGCACAAAATAAACATTATAGGCTTTGGTTCAGAAAGGTTACAGGAGATAAGCACATCTTGCTGCACATCAACACCCAACAGCACTTTGACCATGCCTGGCTGAAAGTCTGAGACCACTGATGTATCATGATAGATACAGACTTCTGGGCTTGGTGTGACGAGTCATTCTAATTAAAAAATAAACTGGCTAAAATCAAGATGGCACTTAATAAGTAAATTAAGATCAGCTAATCTAATGAAATCATATATTGAAAACTGCTTGCCAGATGCCTATCTAGTCAGAGTCTGAAGAACCATTCCTTAGCCTGATTAGCTAATTTTGTAACAGTTAGACTCAAGCAGATTAGATTTTCCTAATAAAATTCACAAATTGACAAACAGTGAAAAATAGTAGAAAATGGAGACAACAGGCTCCAGGCATATGGAGTACCTGGACTGGAATTACTTAGTAAGATGGATTAGAAAAACAAGCAATAAGGCCTACAATCAAAGTAGACCTGGAAATAAATATTTGATAATGAGCAATGTTCATCCTTAAGAGCATGGAAAGCACCAACATAACAAAAATTATACAGTGGTTAGGGCAGATCATCAGCTGAGTGTTTGTTTGACTCTGCAGCTAACAGTTTCCAGAGTGTTTGTGCCTAATAAAGAGCTGGCTTAGAAAAAACATTTGTATGGAGCTCTGGGCAATGTGGTCTAGCAGGAGGTGTCCCTGCCCATGGCAAGCAGGTTGAAACTAGATGATCTCTAAGGTCCCTTCCAACCTAAACCATTCTATGACTCTATGATTCTACCCTCTCTTCAGTGTCCTCTGTCAGAATTTGGGGAGCACAGTGTATATATTTTACAGAAGAAGATCTTGTACATGACATAGCCATTGTTCTGGACAAGTGCTACCAGAAAAATACTAAGAAATAATAAAAAAAATATATACTGCATCTTCATTAAGAGCCTTGTGTAAATTAAGTATTTTCAGAGAACAGGCCAAAGGGCCAAGGTCCTACGTGCCTGCACAGAGACAGACACCTACAACTCCTATGTCTAGGTGCTCTGGCTGCCAGCTTCTCGGTACTACTGTCAATACCTACACTGGACTAACAAATCTAGAAATCCTTAACCTGAACTTATGGCAAGACCAAAGCAGAATTAATAAACTTCATTAAGACATGCCTTCTCCTCTTTCACCCTAACAAAACAAAGCTTTAGGTTGCACCCGAGGACAGCGAGTTGCTCTTTCAGCTACTTACAGACATGCGTAATCTGGACTGGAATCTGCAGAGCTGCCACAGGGCTCGGTGCGTTGCCCATGTTCTCCTCCAAGCGAGCCACTCGGATCTGCACGTGCTGAACCCCTGAACTGGAATTGGTGTTAGGTAATCCACTTCCAGGCTTGTTCTCCGAAAGCTGGTGCCCTGGATTGTTTTTTTGGTTCTCATGGAGTTGTTTAAGACCCTTGATCAGCACTGGGATAAAGAACACTTGTGCTAAGGCAGGCCGATGAAGCACACTGGAAATGCTGCACGTGGGATTTACCCAAGATGAGGAAAGTAACCAAAAGCCTTCTGAACTTAAACAATTTATAGTGATGAATCAACTAGAAATTTAGCACAGACATGAAACATGTTTATAGTCAACTACTGCAGTGAATTTGATTTTCCTCAAGGAACCTAGACATTTTAGGATGCCTGGGGGAAAAACAGGTCATAAAATTTTGGAGCTTTCTAAAAACATATATGCTGTAAACCCAAGTTGTAATCAAGTGCCAGTAATATCAGTTGTAGTGCTGCTACCAGAAATAAACCCTCCAATCTTACAAAACATGGAAATGGATTTGTTCAAGAGGATGACAGAAACATCACTGGAAATAGGAAGCACAGGAATCCCTATGATCACTTTGGTCCCACTGACATTGACATGTATAAGGAACAAAAGCTGAGGCCTCTGCTCTTTGACCATTGTTATGCTTTAACATCTGCTCCTGACAGCACAATGTCTTGTCTGGGGAAAGAGAGCAGAGTTTGTTCATGTAGTGGTGACTGTGTATTATAAATTATTTGATGGACCAGCTGCCTATTAGTGTATGGTAACAGGGCTCTGAACTGCAGCCTCCAGGCACAGCTAATACAACCATCGTTACAACCACAGCACACATGCCCATTAAATGACACCTTCCATTACAACATGACTAGTCTCTCCTCAAGTCAGAGAAATGGAAGACTGAAGGTCACAGGGGCTAGAACATCCTTTGGCTCTGACATTAGTTTCTTCAACTAAAAATTAGAAAACCCTATGAGATTTGGGAACCTTTATGCTCCTGATTCTTCCTCTCTGTGCAGCTCACAGTAGATCTACCTTCTTCAGCACCATCCACAGATCACTTTTTCATATTTTAAAGGTAACACATTTAACCTGAGGCTGGGCTGCACATAAACATCCTCTTTCACCTGAAGAGGACACTCTCCTCCATACCAAAAAAATCACCATCATCCCAGATTTACCAGCTAAGCTGCTTATAAACACACTCTCCCTTCAGCTGAAGAGAGGGAAGTTGGCAAAATCTGCTGTTAGGCTGTATATATCAGCTCAGCTTGTAGCAGCAATTCAGAGAACAGATCCAAAGGGCAGTAACTTCCAACAAAGGAGCAATGTGCTCTTTGGCCAGCTATGCTTTGAGCAGACAACCAACTGCAGCCTTATACCTGTAACATTTGTGAAAGGAGCTTTCAGAAGAGAAGTGTGCAAGTATTACGTTACCAGGGAATGAAACATCTTTGTGGTTTGCAATCTGTCTTTTAATGGTCCACCATTTACTCCGAAGCCACTGTGGTGAGCGGACACTACTCCATCCTTCAGCTAGTAAATCCCAATTGATGTCATTTTCATCAGAAACTTCAAGTTCCGCTATCCTGGCAGGATACAGAAAATATTTACCTGTTAAAAACTACCCTCCAGACTGGGAGGGGTGTCGCACATCTCTGGTCTTGTCACACGTAACAGCAGCAAAATGGCATGCTAGTGAATAGTCCACCAGAGCTCATGAATCGACACAGGCTTCCAAGGCGCCGCGCTGCCAGAGGTCAAGCAGAATCATAAACAACAGAAGATGGACTAGACCTGTTAGACAATCCAGTCCATCCCCTTGCCATGCAGGATTATTCTCCTTATTCACATGTACATTAGGACTTGGGTCAGATTATTGTGAAGCATTCCAAATGATGGTACTTGCATTTTTTCCCTTTGGAAAACCATTCCCCAAAATACATCTCCAAGGCAGGAAATACTTCCTGAGATTCACTCAACTTTCAATTTAATTAATTTCATGTCATGATATTCACATCTGTTTTTCTCCTGAATTACACTCATCCGTCCTTGACATAAGAGCTTTGCCTCCTCTCAGATGCTTCTTAGCCAAAGTAGATGAAGTTAACTACAGTATTCCACAGTTCCTCATAAATCAATCCCATTGGGCTTTCCAGGTAAGGGACAGTCTTCGCATAATTTTGGCAGATGCTACACACACACCGGATTCTACCAGAATCTGTTTAAATACTATCAGCATCTCTGAATTGCCTCCAGCTCATCTGTGTGTGAAGCATATCAAGAGAGATAAACAGTGAAAGGGGAGAAGATTTTTCTGAAGAAAAGGTCTCTTCATAAACCAAACAATAGCACTGAACACTCTTGCTAGCTAAAAAAAAAGGAAAAAAGACAAAAGCTACGAAAACCAACCCTTCAGGAGTTGTTAAGGATATCTGGACAGACCAAAACAGACACCATCTGCACGTAAAGAATTATAACCAGCACATTCTGAAATGTGGAATTAGGTTCCTCATTTCAAGTAGATGTCAAAGAGCTTCAACAAATTAGTGAATACTGCTTTGTGAACAGTGCTTAGACTTCCCTGTATGTCTCAGCCTTTCATTCCCACCCGGAACCACCAACCCATAAAAATTCACTGGCTAAAAAGCCTGAGTTAAAGGCATCCAAAATGGGAGGAGGACTGGAGAGAGCAAAATATTTCCAAAGTTGCTACCAGGTCGCCAGTTCCAATGTAGTCAGAGATGCTGATGTCCAATCAGTGTTTGGTGGCCTACATGAAATTAATTTGCAGTCTTGGTTTAGTTCTTTGTAGACAAGATGTCCACATCACAGAAACCACCACCACACTTGACCCTTGTTGGTCATCTCAGCAGAGAGGCCAAGGACTGAACGGGCAGGGAGACTGAACTCCCGTCCAGTTAAGGGTTAAAGCGCATTGGTGGGGCAACGTGTGGGAAGCTTGCACGGTCGCTGCCTGTGCTGTACCTTTTCTGTGGAATAAAGAAGACTTCAGTCTCCAGGGTTTTCAATCTGACACCTTTCACGAACACTAACATTCACTAAAAAAACAAAAAACAAAAAATACGTTCAATAATAAATCTCTGGGAACTGTAAACACAGCAGTGATTTCTGGAGGGTTCTAGAGCTTTTAGTATCTAAGAAACCAGCAAAACGGACCCCAGTGGAATCCTGCTAGCGTCACGTACTAATAACCTTTAAAAGCAACTGAAACAACAAACCTCAAGATCAGATTTATTTCGTCTTCCTTGGTCCACTCAGTGCCCCCACTTTGTTTCCAGTTGAGATAGTTGAGCCATTTAGAGCGGCACTGCTTTTCAGAGCGTGTCCCGACCCGTTCTGCCACAGCAGCCCACGATACACCTTGTGTGACAATGTCACCTGGTTCTGTGCTAGTCAGCTCATGCACTACTTCTGCTAGTCTTTTCTCTTCTTTCTCTGTCCACTTGCCTGAAAAAGAGGAAAGCTGTTTTCAATGTAACTAGTGGTAAGTACCTTCCGTTCTGATCTGGAACGTGTCAACATTTACCTTCAGTACCTCTCATACCATATGCTAACAGATAGAACTGTTCTTACTAACAGCCTATATTACACTCATTCTTGATTAACAAATGCACTGTTTTGCTGTCCAATTTCTTTCTCTTCTCATCCTTTTGCAGACAAATGAAGACACACACTAACTTATCAAAATACTGGCCAAAGTGAACTGGTCCAGGCTACTTGTGCTGTGTTATGTTATTTGAAGTAAATTAATCGTGCTACAATTTAGTACACAGTAATCACCTGAGGTCTGACTACATTTTCCTTCCACTTGTCTATATACACTAGAAAATAAACAATACTTTCCACTTGAAGTTTATCTGTCTCTTAATTGACACTGCACACACCATGTATGTTTATAAACATTAAACACAAGGGAAAGCAGTTTTCACTCCACCTCATTAAATATGCTGGTGGCACAAACGTAGGATAGATAAGAGGCTGCAGAAACAAATTGAGTGTTCTGAGGTTTAAGAAGCAAAACCTTTACCAAACATACCCTAAAAATGTCCACAGATTTCACTACGTTCCTCAGGTCAGAGTTACACGTCTCTGAAAACACCACTGACAAAGGCAAGGCTGAGAGCCTCAATGAGTGTATTCGTTAGAGACACCAGCATTTACCTCACCTGTGTTGCAGGTATCCTTCATCAGCCTACACCGATCCTTTACAGATGAAGCACTTCTCCCCAGAGCAGCTCCGATTGTGGCCCAATCATTACCATGTTTTGTTCTCAGCCTAAACAGAAACATTCCTATTAGCACTACAGGTGGTGATGAGATTACCAAAATACCAAGCAATTTCTAATGAAAACAGGATGAAATTGTAGTTGACAGGCTTAAAGACAGAACTGGGAGTCACTTTGATACTGCAGTATGAATATTTTGTACTATCACTGCTGGTTTTTGGTATGTTTCTAGAAGCCTTTAAGTCGCAGGATACTCATAAAATACTTGATTTCCTTTCTCCAAGGAACGTTGTGAGGCTTAATTAGTGTGTTAAATATACTATAAATGTTTAGATCAACAGCCAACATCCACTCTACATATTTTCTTGAAGGACTTGCAGGTGGTAAAGAGATCCCTTGAGAAATCTAAATGCCCAGTGAAAATCCAGGCATCCTACAAATTAAGTGAAGCAAAACTCTGTATAATCACGTTTATAATTTTAACTAGTATTTTCCTCCCATACTTGACAACAGGTTGATTAATATGTTGAGCCATGACTACTTTTGACACATCTGGCACTGCTGGGCACCTTGTGAATGACCCACATCAGCTGAATGTTACAAAAATTTCCATCAATACAATGCAATACACGTCCTTCCTTCCATCAGTCCAACCTGGTTTCATCAAACTGCTCAGCCCTGGAAAGCTGCAAGAGGAGATAAAGGCTGCTGGTCCTCCTCCTTTATCTATCTGGTTTGTAATCAAAACCAAGTAACTTTACTGACGATTTACGTATTTCTCTAACACTTCATCAGGGATCTCCTACTCTTGACTTGCCATTTGTTTCAGAAATAACCTTTGCTCAGTTTTCCTAAAGAAAAGGAATTTCTGTTTTTCACAAACATAACTCCAAATGGTGACTGTTCTTGTAAAAAATGGGAAACCTCACTAGTTTCAACTGAAGCCTCATTTTACAACTTTGTTGCATATTGCTTATGTCCTGAATACACATTAAAAAACATTTAAAATTAGAATTGGATTAAAATTGGAATGAAATGATCTTTAAGGTCCCTTCCAACCCAAACCATTCCATAAATCTACAAGGTTTCACTTTGATTTATTTGGTGACTGCTATTTTCTGGGAAGACTGGGAACAGTCAAGATTACTTGTAACTTCTCAGTGACTTCATGTAACAAAACCTATTAAATACAAACAAAGTAGATGTTGTTAATGAAAACACTTACTCTTTAAGCTTTTCAATTTCCTCAGGAGTATACCTAAGCAACAGGCAAAGAAAAACCCCGTTATTTTAAACAGAAGGCATACAGCATAAACATTTTGTTTTACTAACCGCACAGTACATGTTCAGTTACAACAAGAGATTAAGACACTTCAGCTGTAAGAAACATCTGCTTTGAAAGAACAATGCCACTTTCCACATCAGTGCCACGGAACCATTTCTACGGTTCTCTGGTTTAACATTCCCCTCTTTTGCCAGCAAAACTCCTCATTCTTGGTGATCTTACAACTGAGAACAGAATTAGAATTCTGTGCATCAGTGTCTCAAATAAACAGCTTTTTTTCCTTTCCTGTTTTGGTCACAATTACCATGAGGCTGAACCTCCAGTAAAGAAAAAACATCAGATGATATTTTCAATCTTCTACTACCATTGAAACCTAAAATCTAACATCCTTTTTAGCACTTCTGGATGATGCCACATTCACTGGGCTACGGATCAGCAAACTAAGGGCAAAGGGATTAAGATCACTTAGCTCAAGGTCACAGTTCTAGACAGGAATTACATCTCAGCAGATCTGTGCTTGTGTTAAACTCTTCTAACCACCTCAGAATCCTCTCTGAACCTTTGCTTTTTTGTTTTGAAGTTGTATATAGCACCAATTTCACACAACCATTGTAAGGTTGGTCTATCACGACTCATCAGAGGTGACAGACGATTAGGAAGGCTAGGTCTGTTCGGCAAGAGTCTTCTGTCTCACACATAACATGTCAAACACTAAATATGTGACCCTACTCATACCAATACACCCATGGAGCATTAGAGGTTTTCATACTTTCCAACGTGGTTTCTGTCATCATACATGCGAAGAACTCTCCTATATACAGCAAAGAGAGGCCGGTTTAGACCCCAAGCTATTGTCCTGTAGAAATCTTTTCTTTCATCTTTTGACATTTCAAATATAATTTCAGTGGCATCTTTTATTCCACGGGCCTAGAAGAAAAAAAACATCAAATATCAAACCACAGAGAAAACATCTCAGATAAAATCTCTTTGAAATCAAGCAGCAGAACACTTGAGAGCTGAAGTCCAACATACTGTTATACAACTTCCTATGTGTCTCAAACACTGCAGTCTAAAAGTTGAACTGAAAATTTAAGAATTAGTTACCCTAAATATCAACCATGAACACTAGGTTTTGTGCTGTTTTTTTTTTTAAACCAGAGTCTAGGTAGTCACAGGAGCTCTAACTTTCATCCTCATTCAAAAAATTAACCTGTCCAATAGGTACTTTATGATAGAAAACGGAACTATCATTTAGAGCATCATGGATGGGAAATACACTGTGGTGAAATTAGCTTGGGATCATGCAGGGGAAGGTTATCAAACAGTGCAATATCAGTTTATTACGTAATTTTAGATACTCCTTATCTGAAAGTAGTGCTTTTTAAAAATTAAACTAATCTTGTTCTAATGGAAATTCAAAATTGATACGAAACCACAAGTATAAAAGGAAAGTTTTAGACTAACTTCTGCTTAAAATACAAATCAATACAATTCAGTTATTCAAAGCAGCATAAGGAGGAAGATGAATGAGAAAATAACATATCAAATAAGATGTCAAGAATTCAAAGAAGTTATTTATCTGGCTTAAAAAAGGTTTATCTAGAGTTTAAAAAACCCTACCTGTGAATGTTTTTCTGGCAGAAACATTCTATTATCTGTGTAGGCAGGCACACATTTCACAAGTAACAATGAGGACTTCTGTACCAATAAAGACTAAATTCAAGGGGTTTTTTGAAGCACAAAGGAAGGATGGTGAACTTGCATTATCCAGGATGGTGAACTTGCATTATCCAGGCTGTGTACTCTCAGCTGTGAGGACACAGCTCAAATATTCTCAGCTGTAAGCTGGCCACAAATGAGACTTACAGGCAGTTATCACTGTCAGCATTTTAGCTACATGCTTGCTTATATTTATACTGGACTCTTGACACTGATATATTAAGGGGAAGACAGGAGATACAGGCATCCTCTTGTGGTAAACAAATACAGATAGGGTATTGAAGAAGCCTGGAAGTTGTATTCAATGCTTTGTAAGGAAAACTTTTTCCTCTGTCTTCACCAAAGGTATCGTGGGTGATGAAGAGAAAGCGTCACTTGAGCATCCCAACAGTAAATTTTACAATGTGTTATATTCAGTATCCAATTTAAAAACAATGTTATATTTAGCAGTCTTATTTCTGTGAATATAACACTATTTTCTTATGTGTTTCAAAGAGGTAAAGACCATTTCTAGAATGAAACTATCAGACTCCCTTATCGTGTAGTCTGTGAAGTACTAAAGAAAACTGTTTTCTAGCAGGAGCTGTATCACTATGCCAACTAGCAGACCCCACACCCTAACACCTACCTTTAAATAACGCTCAATGTTACTCATTAAAATGTCGATTTCTTCCTTTGACCACATCCCTTGTTTCCACTTATGGCCTGGAAACAGAAACGACAACTAATTGTAGAAGTGAAAGAAAAAACCCAAACCCGAAAATATCAGAAACACAACCCTCATTACTACAATTAACAGAAGATTCATTTTAGCTTTTTAGATTTAATTTTAAACAGTTGTTATTTCAGACCTGATAAACAATCCTTAGCAACCATGAATTAATGTTTATATGCCGTCTTCAAATATCCATCAGGGTTTCTCTTCAGCCACTAGAACATTTCTGTCTTTAAACTGACAGCGGAAGTGCCCCGTGATTCAGAAGCTGGGATTTAAAAAGTGACTTGCAATATTATTTGAGGAAATGGCAACAAAGTAGGGTTCTCTTAAAGGCCTTACACCTTCCCTATGTGTGAGTAGTGCTACCTACTGTGAATGCTTTGTGCTTTTTATAGAGGTAATCGTGCTACCTTTTCTATTTGTCTCTTGTTTTTTTGCACTGGGAACAATGCCCAGTGGTCACAGACAAGAGAAAGACTCACAAGAGTGTTTTATTTCCCAAACAAAGCAACATAAACGTGTCCTATGTTTGTGCTGCAAAGCCATACACCATGTTCTAAGCCCTTAGTAACTACAATGTCAGCTAAACTTAAAAAGCAAAACCAAACAGTTTTACTTAGAGAGAAAATTTCAACCTGATAAACATGAAAACATTCCTATTTCTAAATGTACAGACTCCTCTTTCTCCCCCTCACATCTGTACCATACTTACTGTGAATGTTTACTTAGAATTAACACTATGCTGATGACCCAGTTTAAGTACTGGTGTGTGCTGGCTACCTGCCCATCTCTGCTCAGAAAAATCAGGGTACTTCCTTCTCAGCCTGCTAATTAGCAGTGCTGAGAGGCAGAACACACCAAAGAGACTGAAAATCCATTTATAGTGGAACTGATGAGAGAAAACTCTTGCCTGGTACCTGATGGCTTCAACCTCTTCTTCCAGAGCTACAGAGATAGAACAAGAATTTACTGCTGTAGCTGTAATCACACCTTTATCCAATCCCTAACATCCTATGATCCTATGATGATCCAAGAACCAACTTAAAGAGGCACTGCTCCTTTTTATGTGCAATTATCTCAGATACCCAGCTATTTAGGGAAGAAAGAATATGTCATACTTCACATACTTGCATATTCAGTACTGAGATTATTATAACCTGACCACAAGTCTGCAAAGACAGCATTATTGGGGGGACACTGCTATAAAAACATGAGCTCAGGCAACACACATCAAACTCCTAGCTACTGTAAAAGGAGACACATCCCAGGATTCCTCTGCAGCTGATCTCTGACAAAACATGGTGACTCCAAGAAAAGCCCACCAGTATGGCTTTGCTAATATTTGTCTCTGAATATTTTATTGTAAAATTCTTCATCAAATTATTGATCTCCTAAGCACAATCAGCAGGTGTGGTGCCTGCATCCATTCACAAGTATAAATGCCATTTGGTATCTGGATGTACCCGATGCCTGAGAGGCTGCTACAAACCCAGTAAGTCTTCTCACAAGTAGCAAGTGCTGTGACAAGAGGAAATGGGACAAAGTTGTGCCAGGGGAAGTTTAGGTTAGCCATTAGGAAAAACTTTTTCAGTGAAAAGGTCATTAGGCCTCAGAACAGGCTCCCCTGGGAGAGAGTTCAATCACCATCCCTAGACACATTTAAAAGTTGTGTAGATCTTTAGTTTAGGGACATAGTTTAGCAGTGGCATTGGGACAGTTTGGTTAACAGCTGGATGTGATGATTTGAAGGTCTTTTTCTACCAAAATGGTTCTATGATTCTAGGTTTCTAATATATTTAACAAGACATCACATTGATCAAATGTGAGGCCACCAAATCACATGAAACCAGTAAGTTTTCTGCCAAATCACCAGTACATACTCCTGCAGTCACACTGGCTATTGCAATCATCATTCTCTGCATTCCCTCACCCTAGAGGACAGCAAATACAGCAATATGTCTTCTCACTACTTCACTACTTCTGCCCAATACTGTGAAGCAAAGGGATCTCTATCCCACCTCTGCCCCTGTCCCTGGACTGAATACTGAACCCCTATAAATATGATAAAGGAGAAGGACAGAAAATAGGGAAAATTGTTCACTGGCTGTTAGAAGCAATTGTCAGTGCACACTTGGGATCAGTAAGTGGTCACTGACAGTTGCTCAGTGTTCTTTCTCTGAATTTTCCTTATCTAGCACCCAGGTTCTGTCTGCAGCACCCCATTTTTTCACTGACTCAGCAGTATGATCAGATCTCTGGTGTAAAACTCACCGGGTAAGAGATCATTTGCTTCTGGGAGAGAAAAACGTTAGGTTTTCTTCTACAGTTTTGTAATAAAGAAGATTTTCTTTAGTCTGATAAATATTTTATTTGCTTTTCTTCTAGAAAGAGCTAAACTCAGGGTAAGGAAAAGAGTAGTGAGGCTGAGGCGAAACTGGAGAAACAACATTCATCTGACACTAAGTTGGTTTTCTATGTTTAGAGAAACCTTACTGCACATAAAGTGTAAGAGGGGTGGTAGAGGCTTAATGCATTAGATCATAGAATCATTAGGGATCGGAAGGGACCTCGAAAGATCATCTAGTCCAATCCCCGACACAGCAGTGTCACCTAGACCAAGTCACACAGGAACACACATCCAGGCAGGTTTTAAATGTCTCCAGAGAAGGAGACTCCACAACCTCCCTGGGCAGCCTGTTCCAGTGCTCTGTAACCCTCACTGTGAAGAAGTTCCTTCTGATATTTACATTGAACCTTTGTTCCAGCTTGCACCCATTGCCCCTTGTCCTATCACTAGATGACATTCAGAACAGCCTGGTGCCATTCTCCTGACACCCACCCCTCACATATTTATAGACATTAATGAGGTCACCCCTCAATCTCCTCTTTTCCAAACTAGAGACCCAGCTTCCTCAGCCTTTCCTCATAAGGGAGGTGTTCTGCCATCATCTATCCACCTGGTTATGCCCTCATAAAAGGCTATCAGGTTGGTCAAGCATGACTTCCCTTTGGTGAAGCCGTCTCTCAGCATTTTTAGAATCAGACTTCTCAAATATCTTCACTATGAAAGCCAGACCAGAGATTACTTTGTGCAACCTGCAAAATGTTCTGAGCCATTTGGAATACCTTAACCTTTTACAGTGTGGGAGAACTGCATTTGAATTACCTTACCTTTATTTGTTAGAGAATCCTTATCCTCTTTGGTTGTGAACCAGGCTTGACTAACAGCTGATACTTCTTCATTCCCCATTGGGGAGATTTCATCCAACTGCTCATTCTGGAGAATCTTGGAAAGACCAACATGATATCATCCCATAAGGTCTTCAGCTCTATCACATTGCATTTAACATGGAGATATAACTTGAGGGAAAACTACACCAGCACACCTAGCTTACCTTCCTGACTGCTCAGAAGGTGCCACTCTCTAGATATGGCACTAACAGTACATTGGCCTTTCTTAAAACACCTGAGGAACATTTAGCACCTCAACATATAGAATATTTAAATTCTGTTGCCCTGTTCAATGCACAATTAATAGCAAGAGTCTCACTTTGGTAGAAAGAGGACTATGTCCAGCATCCAGAACTCTTAAGCACAATGACACCTGTATGTAACTACCAGGACAGTGCTGACACGAGCTTACTTAGGCCTGCTATAAAGTATAATTTAAAATCAAATAATGACAGAAATAACAGATACATTTATCTATTCTATGCAGATCCCTACAGAAGAGGTAATGATCAGTGAAGACAGCAATACAGTAAACAGATGTCAAGTTACGCTATAAAAAACCTCTTTCATATATGATTAAATTGCAGTTTTACAGGACATCATCTTACAAACAAGATCTGTGCTCAAATACATTAGTTTCATACCAAAAATAGTCTCACTCTTTTGACAAGTCCTTTCTGCTCTGTGTTTCCATTTCATTGTCCATAAAAACGTACATCAAACAGGTCAATTTTGAAGTGTTACTGTACCTGAATCTGAGTAACAGTGCCTTCGTTAATCTCATCTTCAGCTACCTCAGTGGTAGCAGTCATGGTCACCTCAAAGCTCTGATCATTTTCTGAAACTTCAGAACGGGTAAGTTAGCTGCACAACTTGCTCCTGCAACAGTCTGTGTGTGTGCTACAGATTTTATACATTGCTACCTTTGCACTGAAAAATTTGAAAAGGCCTTATTTGGTATTTACTTGTGGACAAAATAAAATCATCACAATCTTTAACAAAGGTACTTCTTAATAAAATTTAAATATGGGGTTTGAAACCTTCAGCTTTACACTATACTTAAACTAAGACCTAATGTGAAAGACATAAATAAAAGGTGTTTGTTTTGGTGGAGACATTTAGTACTGTATTAAAACTTCCTTTCCAACTCTATCTTCAGTATTTTCCAATTATTAAAGGGCACAATGTGAATCTTTCAGCTGCATTTTTTCCCCTTAGCACTCCCTCCACTTCAGCATAATGCTTTAACTTCTAAAGAGTTTCTACTAAGGTCCAAGTAAACTAAGCTACTAAGTAAACATCTACTCCAGGTACTGTAAATTGGTATTTTTACTTGCTAGCTCTTGTTTTGCCTCCCTTTACAAGACTACATTGAACTATCTAATGTTCAGTTGACTTCCTTAAGTCTAATTGAGCACTCAGCCTACCTTCTGTAGAACAAACTCCTACCGGAGTGCATAAAATTAACTTACTTGGAACTGCAACAACAGAAATGCATGGAGTGGAATCATCAAGGCTTTGATCATCCTCTGATAAGCAAAGCCTCTTGTGTGGAGGTTCAGTGCTGTCCTCAGAGTCTACTTCATCAGTTTCTAACAACAAAAACACACAGAGGTTACTTTCTGGTAACAAAGTAAAACTTTGGACCAAGTTCTATAAACAAAATGGCCAAAACAAAAGGTAGAAGGAAATGCAATAGTTTGGTTTGGTGGGTTACTACTGCCTTGCAGTAACTTCATCAGAGTTACAGTAACAGTTCACATACTTCCTTCCACATCCATTTTCTAGAGACTTTCTTTGCAAATTCCACCCAGGGTTCATTACAGACAAACCAACCCCTGAAGTCTACAGAACTTTGGGTATGTGCTTGGTTCTAAAAACCTGTTTCTAATGAAGCACATCAGAACAATTACATCCTTCTTGGGCATATAGATACAAAATGTACACCTAGTTTGACATTTAACCCTTCTTCAAACCTATACAGAAGAAATGGCAGTATTTTGGGGGCAGGGAACTATGATGGTTGGATCAATGGAAAAAGATGAGAAAAATACTGTGCAATACAATTCTATACCATTGTGAGCGCAATGAAGTATAATGTTCCCTTCAGTGTCCTGAGTAAAAGTCACAGAGTCCACGGTTTCTACTGTCACTGTGTTAGACTCTTCTTTAACTGTGCTCATACTCAAACCTGAAAGAGCAATACACAAATTACTTGTCTTGATTCCGACTGCCACTTGGACCATAAAGCAAATTCCTTTATCTCAAGCACTCAGCATCAACTCCTGTAGAGAATGACCGGTGCCTGTTTAACACTTTCAGCTGCTGTTTTACTTTACCTGCATACTTACACATCACACAGAGCGACATCAGATGGTTTCAAAGCTACTTTTCTAATAAAAAACAGAACCTAAACTCCCCAGCTTTAGGGTCTGAAGCACAAGTCCTGTGAGAAGCAGCTGGGGAAACTGGGATTGTTTAACCTGGAGAAAAGGAGGCTGAGAGGAGACCTTATCAATACCTACAACTCCCTGAAAGAGGTTGTAGCAAGGTGGGGGTCAGCTGCTTCTCCCAAGCAAAGGGACAATGAGAAAATGCCTCAAGTTGTAGCAGAGGAGGTTCAGATGGTATATGAAGAAAAAATTCTTTACAAAAAGGGTTGTCAAGCATTGGAACAGGCTGTCCAGGGAAGTGATGGGTTCACCATCCCTGGAGATATCTAAAAGGCCTGTAGATGTGGCACTTAGGGACATGATTCAGTGATGACCTGGAAATGCTGGGTTGAAGACTGGACTTGATGATCTCAAAGGTCTTTGGCATCCCAAAAAAATTTATGTTTTGCAGTCCACTAATTTAGTTTAGTTTCAAAACCACAAGCCTATGCCATTATTTTTGCACATTTGCTGTTTTGGTCTCTGTCACAGCTCATTTAATAATTTTATTATTATATAATCTAAAGCCAGACAGGAGTGAACAAATATTTTAGCCATGTTACACTACTCATAGCTGCACTGTTCAGATATATATTTGCTAAGTTGCAAAGTTTTCTTGTCCTTCCATGCATATAGCTAAATGTGAAGCTAAGATTTTTTTTCTTTAGGATTGAAACAACACAAGCGACAGAAAATTTGTTTGCAAGCAATCACCAGTATGAAAAATTACTCAGAAAATATTATCCAGGATAAGCAGGATACACTGAAATGAGTGAACCAGGGAAAACAAAGTGCTTCTGCTGACTTCCTTGTCACTATGAAGGCACTAGGAAGAAATCCAAAGCTTCACAGAATCATGATGCAAAGTATCACTAATTTTGAAATAAAACAAAATCCCACCAAAAAAAGTGCTATCTATCAAATATGAAGAAATGTAACTTTTTCTGCTGCACAAGCTAAATAGAATCACATCTACAAAACCCCAAAACTCTGCAGTGATCTCATCAGTGTTGAGCACCTGGGCTTGGTGACCATCTCTGTTAAAAAAAAATAAAAAGCACCTATTTCCCCATGAAGTGCTTAGTCCTTTTCAAGTGCTCACATGTGAACCACAGGAAAAAAAATTACTTGCAACTTTTAAAGCCAAAATACTGTAATCAACTTACTGTAATTTAAATTACATTGCTAAAAATATAAGTGACTATAACTTTAATTACAAAAATAAATCACAGTAACATTACAAAGCTTTCATGTACCAGGCAGAGATACCCATATACCGATGTGAAAGTGGAATTTACAGCCTGGATTTTAAGTCCCCTCTGTAATGTTAATAACACTGCTTCAGCATGAAATGATTTAATTTTTAATCAGAAAATGTGTTTTTTTGGTACTGAAGACTGCCAAGAGCAGTGTTTTCTTGGAAGAATAAAACTACTACCAGCCTTTCAATAAAATTACTTATCACTTCTCAAGCTTGATGAAAGATCTGGCACATGTCTGAGGCCATGTAGTGACTGATTCCTAGAATGAAGTGATATTACTCTTCTGAATGTGTCAAAAATCTCAAATACCACTGACATTTTAAATCAGAGGCTTCTGAAATTTACTTTCACATCTACCATGAGCAACAGCTCCTTGCCACATGCAAGTGTAGGAGGCAGTAAGTTCCTTGGGATTCATCTGCTTCTGAGTTTTACAGCCTCTATCCTACACCCTTTACTGAAGTGACATGTGCTGCATGGCTATAGAACTGGTTTTGAAGAACAGCAAGAGGCATCTGCAACTCTGAACACGAAGAAAGAAATCCAGAGTGTTAGAGCGGGTGGTAACTTTTTCAATTCAGTTCTGAGTTATTCACTGAAACTTCTGGGAGCTAGCAAGCTGGATCACTCTTGTGGGCCAAAAGAAAGTGGTAAGAATCTCATTTTCATACAGACTTTCTGAGTAACTTCTACCAGAAGTACTGTAGCAAAAATTCGTAAAGTTACCTGGAATGCTGTGGAGGATTCTTCAATTGCACTTTAACAGGTAGCGATAACATCTATTTTTCTACAGTCAGCTAACAGCACCTGTTTTTCTTTTCACCTTCTAAGACATTTATTTTTATAGAACACATTATGTCAACTGTCCTTCACCCAAAACTGATCTAGAAGCAGCAGACCATCCCCTTTTTGTCAAAACCAAACGCAGAGACAGCAAAGCTGAGACACTGTTTCATTAGCTGCTCAGGACTTGCTGAGCATCCAAAAATCTGTTTATAGGATTAGGCTCCAAATAAAGAACCTGCAACAGTAATTAGGTTTTTCCATTTGCGTTCTTGCCCTCATTGGTTTGCCACGTTAGAAGAGAAAAGGACACAACAAGGTAGGAGTCCATGCGTCCAAACCTGGCATCCACACCAAAGTTGGGAAGATACACCACAGTCAATAGCTGCTGCCTTGCCACTTCCATACAGGGCTTTAAACAGGACTCTAAACAGACGACTGCTGAAGCACCACATCTCCCAGCAGCACTGACTCTTCTGCTCAAGAAGACATCTACTCTCATTTCTCCCAAGAACAGTTTAAAATCCCAACAGCAAGAGCAGGCTCTCAAGAAAAGAACCAATGAAGTTCTGTGTCAGATACTCGAGATTTAGCATTTCTCAAGTTTTCCTCAGGTAAAGGTAATAATTATAACCAAGCCCTGATTAAAACTTGGGAAGAGCTAAATCCTTGATCTGACTGGAAGAATCCCCATCACCTTTAATGGATATGGTCTTGGACTTCAACCGACTGCAAAGGACATGAGGAGTCAAGTCAAAATCTAAAGCATAGTTTGGGTGTAAGTTTCTATTCATTAAACTACACAAACTCAAGAAAACTGAAGGAAAGAAACAAAGACACACCAGGACAGAAGCACTAACTCATTAATATGGGAATTAGTGACTGAAAAGATGAAAAAATAACTCCAGTAGCTGCAGTTATTCTGAGTGATTTGGAAACAACTTCCAGATCCTAGAAAAATCCCTTCCTTACACCTAAATAAAGATACGACTACCACATATGTTGAAGACACATTAAATACCTCTTGGGGTTTATAGGGAGCTCAGCAGAGAGAGCAAGGTGCTGCTGCAGGAGACAACGCCCTCTGATGCAGGCTTCTTCAACACCAGCTGCAGGGACACTGTCCTCACCCGATGTCCTTGATTCATCACGAGATGACAGCCGAAGCCATGCTAAACGCTGCCGAGCCACCGCAGAGGTCTTAAGAGGAGACACCATGCCAATTCTGCTTAATACACACACTTGCACATCCCCTACATGTCTGCTCTTGAAAAAAGTTAAACGCAAAGCTAATGACAACCCATGTTTCTCATTAGGGAGAATTATGGCAAAAGCAGTCTCTTTACCTCAAAAGTGTTACCTTCTTTTCGTAGGTTCACTCAGGATGTTTTTGAAAATGCAATGTTTTCTTCCTAAAGCAAAAAGTCTACTTTAAGACCCAAGACTTTTCTTTAATCGTGATTCACAATGTGCTCCTTGCAGAGATAATCTGCTATTATTTTAAGTTCTGAATGAAGGTGTTAGCTGTTGAGGGAAGGGGGTGCTGCTGGATGCATGTACACTGAAATGTGTGGATACGCACTGTGAAATGCGGTGAAGACACCACAATCCTTTTCTATGACAGCAGCTTAAGAATCAGCATAAATTTAATGAGCTCATTTTGGCTTTTTAGATTTGTGGGTACATTTACCCAATCCAACATTTTTAAGAGCTGCACTAAAATTTTAAACAGGCTCCAATTTGCAACCAGACAGGAAAATACTATGCCTGCAAGAATCATTTAAAATGTAATTCCAATAAAATTTTCCACTAAAGCTGTAAAATATAGCAGTTCTTATTTATTGGAGAAACACGCAGCAGATATAGGCAGACTTATTTTATACCAAGTTACAGAAAAATTGAACATTTTAATACAAAATTTCTGTAAGTCTAAATAATCTTTATCAGGCAGATGGGTTCACTTATTCTGTGGGCTGTAAAAACTAACCACTTCTAAGAAATAGTATTTTTACCACTGCAGACAGAATTTTGTCATTATGCCCAGTTATTAACTGTATGTTACATCTCGTCTTCTGTGGACTGTCATAAATCTTACAAAATCTCTATGTTGAAATGTATTAAAGGCTGTGTTCTCTGCACTGTGCAAAAAGAAAGAAGTATATCTCAGTAAATCCCATAACAAGCAAATGTTTAAGTTTATTAAGGAGGCTTCCAGCTATTGAGGCATTTAACTCCAACAATCACATGGGATGTGCCGGGATTTCAAGGCATTCACTCAAGAATAATACAAAGAAAACAAGTTAATTACAGGACTTCATACACTACATACAGCTCAGATTTAAGGCAGACTTAAGGAAGCAAGAATATTCAGTGTATTCTGTACCACAGCTCTTAGGCAGTCAATAATTCCAACCAGGAGTTTTTACCGTTTAACTAGTGCCAATTCTCTTACACTATTACTCAACAAAAAAAGTTTACTCCACACCAAATAGGTTCCACTCACTTATAAAATTCCACCACAAAAAATGGTCTTGAACACCTGCAACAACGTACATAAGAGGGGACCAAACTGGACAGACATCAAACAGAGGACCCAAACATCCAAGTTTAAGACTACACTGAGATTTATTAAAACTGCATCAGCATGAGATTACAGTCCTCTATGAAGAGGTTTCCTTCTGCTCATCAGCGGTATTTAGAGAAAGAAACACAATGTATGAGAGACACAATGGCACAAACTGTTCTCATTTGCAGTGATCCAAATTTGGCAGAACTCCACAAGTTCTAGCCTACCCATTGATATTTTAATAAAAAGCATTGAGCATGCTTAAAATACCACACTGATGAAAAAAAAAAACCAACCAGTGAATTCCAACTCTTTTAAAATAACAAAACCACAGAAAGTAGTAAGTTTTCTTTTTTACTAATAGAAGATTCCTCTTGGGCATGAGATATTGCGCTATGGATAAAAATTCTGACAAGACTGACATGTATGAAAATTATTTTTCTTTCATGTAGATCCAGCTTCATTCTACACATTCCAGTAACTTGCTCATCTTTATGACCAAGCAGAAATTTAGTGTGCGATAACACATGAGAAGGTAATTTCCTAATTGCACAAGGTGTACGACTGATACACAAAACTCTGACAAGCATGGAAATAATGCTCATAGAAAAGGAACTATTAGATGTAACATACAGTACAGGCACACTGAGATCTCTGGCTCTTACAGTTTTGAATGGTTGAGGCAAAAACCAGTATTTTTACGGTATTCTATTTATTAAGTCTTAGTTATGTTTAGTCTTTTTGTTATCACCTAGAAAGTTTCACTAAGTGCCTGGAAAAGAACCATGAAGGTGTTGCCATAGTTATATTAGCATCAATTAAAGGAAATTGGAATCTGAACGTATCTACGTCTCTGGGTTTGGCAAAGGGATTTTAACTATGTTGTCAAAAAGCCAACTTGCATCTATGGCCAGAGTGGCGCTGGCAAACAAAAAGCATTTTCTCGATTACTTGAACAGATAAGTCACTATGGCCAGGTAGGGCCGAATAACTGTAACTCTTTGTGAATAAACACATACAAATACTATCTGTCAGTTGACGAACTAACAAGTGTGAAACGCTGCACAGTGCCCAAGTGCACAGTGCAGAAAGACAAACCTCAAAAAGAAAAAAATAGAAAGGAAAAAATGGACTTGACCAAAGGGAATCCTTTACTTTGGCAAAGCAGGGTGTTCACTCCGGTGCAAAGAAGCGCGGTACCGCTTGCAGATAAAACCTCTCATCTTGGCAGTTACACGTTTCAGACTCTGCTTAAAAATAATGTCCCGAGCAACCTCGAACCACAATTCTCGCAGGGAAAAAAAAAAAAGAATTATGAACCAAACCAGATAAAACCCACAAGCTCCGGATACTCCAACCACAGACTCGGTGAGGGGCAATCGGGAGATTTAAACGTTCGTGCAAGCAGCCTTTTATTACTGACACCAAGGTAAAAGGCTTAAAGCAGAAAGCGCAAACGACAACAAAACCAACCAACTCGCAGGCCGCTGTCCCCTGCCCCTGCCCTCCCAGGGCAGCCGAGGTTTGGCAGTTTTCAGGTTTTCCCCGGTTCTCCCATCCGTCCGCCCTTCCCAGTCTCCTCCGTCAGCACCCCGGGAAGGAACGACGGGTCCCGGCAGCCTGGAGAAGCCGGCGGAGGCAGCGGCCCTGCCCCGGCCCCGGCACTGCCCCCGGGGCGGTGGCTCCGCGCCTCAGGGCCCGCCTCAGCCCCGCGCTGCCCACGGCCGCCAGCGCCGCCATTTGGTCCCGGGCCGCCGCCGCCATTTTCCCCGTTCTCTGGGCGGGCGACGGCACTGCCCGAGCCCGCTCTGCAGACAGTCCAAGCCGGCCCGGCCCGGCCCGGCCCAGCGCGGCCGCGGCTGAGCAGTGTGGCCGGACATGGCCGCCTCCCACTGCCACCGCCATCAGCCCGCCGCCCTCTGCCCGCCGCGGCCCGGCCGCTCCCGGCGCTGTCAGCCCGCAGGGCCCCGCGCACTTACTTCCTGTTTTGGGTCCGGGCACTTGAGAAACCAGGATGGAGACTCCCAAGTACCAGGATGGAGGCGCCGAGCGGCAGCGAGCGGCGGGTGGGGGAGGCGGAGGCAGCGGCGGGGCGAGGCGCAGGCGGAGCCCGCCGGAAGGTCCCGCCGCCGCTTCCGCTGTCTCGGCGGCGGGCGCGGCCCTGCCGGCAGAGTGCTTTTCGTGGGTACAGCTTCGTCTCCCAAAACCTTGGACGCTCTGCGATGGACCCCGGTTCCTTGGGAATAGCTTTCTGCAGACCTTCCTCGCAGGCTGCAAAGAACCCAGCGCCACGGGAGAGGCTCGAAGATTCCGTTTCGTAGCCAGGGACCAGTTGTCCTGAACATCTGGTGCTTTTTTACAGAATCGCTAAGAAGGGACCTCGGACAGGGACCTCTAGTCCAGCCCCCCCTGCCAGAGCAGCTTCACTCAGAGCAGGCTGGGCACTGGAACAGGCTGCCTAGGGCACTGGTGGAGTCAACATCCCTGTAGGGATTTAAAAGAAGGGTGCACGATTTAGTTGTGACCTTGCAGTGCTGGGTGGAAGGTTGGACCTGATCGTAAAGACTTAATCAGAGATTCTGTGGTCCTATCCAGGCAGGTTTAAACCTCTCTAGAGAAGGAGACTCAGTCTTTCTGGGCACCTGTTCCAGCACTCTGTCACCCTCAGTGTAGTGAATTTCTTCATGTTCAGATGGAACTTGTTGTGTTCCAGTTTGTGCTCATTGTCCTTTGTCCTGTTGCTGGGCACCACTGAAAAGTCTGACCTCATCCTGCACTGACACCCATCCTTTAGCTATTTATAAGCATTGATAAAATCCTCTTTCAGCCTTCTCCATGCTAAGCAGTCTTTGCACTTCTCCTGATAGCCATGACTTAGCAAAGATGATGGAGAGTGGCCTAGCAATGACTTCTGCCATCTCCCTCAGTACTCGCAGGTGCATCCCATCAGGGCCCATGGATTTATGTACATCCAGTTTGCTCAACTGATCCCTAACCCAGTCCTTATCAACCAGGGCAAACACTTCTTTTGTCCCAACTTCCTTGGGGGCCTCAGCAGTCTGGGGCTTGCTGTGAGGACAGCCCCCAGAAGTATAGACAAAGGCAAAGGAGGTGTTCAGTGTCTCTGCTTTCCCTGTATCCTCTCTCTTCAGGGCACCCACCTCATTCAGCAGGGGGCCTACATTGCCTCTAGGTTTAGTGTTACCTGCAATGTATTTAAAGAAGCCCTTTTTGTTGCCCATGACCTCGCTTGGAAGGTTTAATTCCAAGGAGGCCTTGGCTTTCCTAGCTGTGTCCCTGCATCCTCTGCCTACAGACTCATAATCATCCCAAGTGGCCATCCTCTCCTTCCGTGACCTATGGACTTTCCTCTTCAGTTTGCCTAGCAACTCTGTGTTTAACCACACAGGTCTTCTGACTCCTTTCCTTGACTTCCTACCTGTTGGAATGCTCTGATCTGGGGCTTCAAAGAAGTGAATGTTAACCCACTATCTTGGGCCCCTTTACCTGCCAGTACCCTGTCCCATAGGATTTCCCATGGCAATTGCTTGAAAAGGCCAAAGTCAACCCTCCTGAAGTCCAGGGTTGTGATTCTGCTAGGTTTTCTGTTCCTGATACATGAGATCCTGAACTCTACCATCTCGTGGTCGCTGCAACCAAGGCTGCCCTCAGCCTTCACTGCTTCAACCAGTCCCTCCTTGTTGGTGAGTACAAGATCCAGCAGCGCTCCTCTCCTAGTTGGCTCCTCTGCCATATGCATCAGGAAGTTGTCACCAATGCACTGAAGGAACCTTCTGGACTGTGAAGGACTGGCTGAGTATGACTTCTGGCAAATACTGGATTAGTTAAAATCCCCCATGAGAACCAAGGCCTGTAGCTGTGAGGCTGCTGTCAGTTGCCTGTAGAAGACCTCATCAATTTCCTCATCCTGATCTGGTGGCCTGCAATAGACACCCACGACAGTGTCAACCATGCCAGCCTGACTCTTAATCAGCACCCACAAACTCTCAACTCTCTCTTCATCTGCCCCTGGACAGAAGTCAATACCTTCCAATTGCTCTCTCACATAAAGAGCAACTCTACCACCTCGCCTTGCTGACCTGCTCCTGCTGAAAAGGACATAGCTATCCATGACCACATTCCAGTCATGCAAGCTGTCCCACCATGTCTCTAATTGTCACCAGATCAAAATCACCTGACTGAATACAGATTTCTAACTCCTCATGCTTATTCCCCATGCTGTGTGCATTGGTGTACAGGCATTTCAGGGAGCTATTTGATTTCACCCTTGGACAGTGTGAGTTGATCTCACCAGGTTAGGGAGCGTTCTAGTGATATCTCTGATTTGGGATCCAGGTAGACTGCAGACTTCTGTGTGATGAGGGTCAGCTTTGCTTATTGGACCCTCAGTTCCTTTGAGGAGTCAGTCTCCAATAACTACTACCCTTTTCTTCTTCTTTGTCGAGGAGGTTTCCATATTACTGGAAGACCTCTCCAATTCCTGCGACTGTACTAGGACCTCTGGAATGGGTTGCCTAACATCTACATCCCTATTAAACTGGCTGTCTTCCAGGAGGGGCTCATATCTATCTCAGAGTCCTCCCTGCGTGGCTTTTCCCGGGAAGTTTCTGTGGAAAGGGTTGCAGCAAAGCTTGGTTGCATCATCACCTGTTTTAGATTAAAGCATAGTAATGAAGAAAAGGTGAGGATTTGTACCTGAAAAACAAACTCTTGGGGCTGCAGCTCAGAATTCTAATGGGGACACAGAGAGGGAGGAGATATTGCACATAAAATTATGGTGGTGAGAGAATGGAATAGCTGGGGGAGGAGCTGAAAGCAGGATTTATGGCATCTCTTCTGTTTTTGTACTTTGTCTTTCCAGACACTAAAGCTTGGGGATCTCAGGACTCCATGTGCAGTAGTTGACTTCTAGGGAAAAGTTTATTTCAAGTTTGTTTCATGTGCACAGTGCCCTTAGGCAGTCCTTGGCCCAAGCAAAAGTATAATTGGCTTTTGCAGGGTTGCTTGTAACTGTTGGACTCACCAGCATGTGATCTCTTGCAGCTCCCTTGGGCCTATTTCCCCAATTTTTGTAGTAAATGAAGCAGGGACCATATATTTGCTTATTTTCAAGTACATCTTTGCTTTAAGCCTGTTTTGTTTGTGGGCTTTGTTTGATTTTCTGTTGTGGGTTGCTTTAAAAATAAAAGGATCTCGCTTTGTTGAGTGGTACCAAAATGCATAGTCAGGAGGCTGAGTTCAGACTGAGCAGGAAGCAATAATGTTGACATTTCATACGTGTCTTTGTCACCTGAAACATTCTAGAAAGAATATAGTTAGCAGCAAACACAAAGAGGACTTCTTCCATGCTATGCTCATTTTCCACATGTTATCTTCTCATGCTGGGTGCAAAGTATTTCTCCTTATTCTGTTTTTATCATAGATTTCTGAATGTACCTTGCAGAAACAGGTATTTTAACTGCAAAACTGACATCGTGGTGTCATTCTAGAATGTGTCAGTGTGAGGTATGAAACAGACTGTTTCCAACCCACCTGGATGTGTTCCTGTGTGATTTGGTCTGGGTGATCCTGCTGTGTCAGGGGGATTGGACTAGGTGATCTTTCGAGGTCCCTTCCAATCCCTAATGAGTCTAGGATTCAATGAGGACCATGAGATTCCACTGCCAGATCATGCAGCAGTGCCTCATGGAAAGGGGCACCAGGAATTGTATGTCACTACCCTGAGTCACAGACCTGCAAAACCTTTGGCACAGTTTTGAGATTATAACATCTGTTTGTGTTTCACCCCCCATTTGTACAACGGGAGTGGTATCTCTTCCCTGGTAGACACATGATGTCACTTTTTTGGCACAATTTTGGGATTATTACCTCAATTTGTGCCCCATCCCCTATTTGTACAATGGGAATGGGATTGCTTCCCTGGCAGACACATGATGTCACTTTTTTGGCACAGTTTTGGGATTATTACCTCAATTTGTGCCCCATCCCCTATTTGTACAATGGGAATGGGATTGCTTCCCTGGCAGACACATGATGTCACTTTTTTGGCACAGTTTTGGGATTATTACCTCAATTTGTGCCCCATCCCCTATTTGTACAATGGGAATGGGATTGCTTCCCTGGCAGACACATGATGTCACTTTTGGCACAGTTTTGGGATTATTACCTCCATTTGTGTCCCATCTCCTGTTTGTACTATGGGAGTGATACAACTTCCCTGACAGACACATGATGTAAGCTCACTCAGGAACTTCATAGCAAGTTCAGGATACATGTAGAAAAGATGATGACTGGAGTCCTCTCCTCTTTCGTGAACTGGATAAAATGATACTCTGTGACACACTCTTGTCTGTGGAGCACGTGAAGTTCATGCGTTCTGAGTTGTCTAGTGTTAAGGGAACAATTAAGTGCATCCATACTTACTGAAGTTTGTGAAAGAATCAAACACAGACTTCGCTATGGACCTAACAACCCTCTTTGTTTTAAAGCAGCAGCTCGTTTTTTACCATCGATGCAGTTTTCTTCCAGAGCACTGTTCTGGTAGCCACCAGGTGTCTCTGCTGCAACGTGCTCTGGAACCACGAGCGGCGTCTCGGCGACTTCTGTTCCTTTGCGGTGATGAAGTGGAAGCTAAATTAGCATCGCCTTGTAGGTAGGGTACGCTCGCTCCTCATCAGACATTAGGGGGAAATCGAGCCTCTGGCACTGCTTGCTAAGACGACGAGAGATTCAGGATCATCGACATGCTGATGACCCCTATGGTGCTCAGTAAATCCTGAAGCCAAGGCATAAATTGTGAGTAATTTGAAATCTGATTACATGGGCATAGAAGACTGAAAGCTTGGTATAAACACTTTTTATTAATAGGAAAAAAAGCTTTCATCTACAGGATTCAAGAGAAGAAACACAAAAAGTAGAAGGTAGAGAAGTCCTGGAATTGCATGTAAGAGATACTGGGAGGTGAGCAGGGTGGGCTGTGTACAAGATGAGAGATGGAGCACCTGACCTTAGCAGCTTGCTCTGGAACTGCCGTGTAAGAGTGTGTACAGTGTAAATATGAAGTAGGTGGCACACAGGAGTAGTAATCAAAGCAGAAAGGCCTGCAGCAGATTTTGAAATATCTGTACATTAAAATCCTAGACCTTGGTTATATTGGTTATATTATCAAATCCACAGGCTGGGCTGCGAAACACATCACTTACTGCCTTCTGCCTCTTGGCTTAGGGAGACTGACAGACTAGGAGAGGGCAGGAAGCACCAATGGACTGACATCAGTTCTGACTCCCTGATTCCAGGCCAGAACAATTAGCAGAGGTGCAGGAGATATTTTGCACAGCTTACCTCCCCTATCTTCCTCTTTCCCTTCTCTCTTACTTTCATCCTCTCTCTTCTCTTCTGTCTTTCATTCTCTTTCTCTTTATTTAGTCTGGAGAAAAGGAAGCTGAGGGAAGGCCTTATTGCTCTCTACAACTACCTGTAAGGTGGTTGTATTGAGGTGAGGTTTGTCTCTCAAAGACTGGAGGAAATCACCTCAAGTTGTGCCAGGGGTAGTTTAAATTGGTTATTAAGGGATTTTTTCCCTGAAAAGGTTGTAAAGCATTGGAACAGGCTGCCCAGGGAAGTGGAGGACCAGATCTCACCAGGGAGGTCTTTGGCTGTATGTTTCTACACTGACATCAATAGAAGGTTTGGTGCTGACAGAGAAATTGTCCTTCTGCTGTGCCTTGGTACATGAAATGTGTCTTGCTCAATGCAGTATGGTGCACTGGTCCCAGTTCAAACCCCAGACTGGTTTACTACTCTTGTCTGCAGTTTCACAGATAGATGCTGTCACAAATTGTGCTTTTCCCCCCAGGTCATTGCAATCCAGATGTTGTCCTCATTTGGCTGCATGTATTTATCTGTTGTGCCCACTTAGCACGAGACACTCCCTCTGTCGCTTTGGGTAGGCAGAGCTGAACCACTGATTTGACCCAGCAAATGTCCGCTGATCTAACTCCATTCATTCTCAATCGCACTGACAGGCGTTGGGGTGCTCTGGAGTGGCTCAGGATTCACATTACAAAAATGCATTTTCATGTCAGTCAGAAAATTTTAGCTCCAAGCAAAAGGCAAGACCACAGAGAAGATTTGGACTATCTCTTGTGGATTATCCTCTGACTAAGCCTTTGTATGTGAGTTTCTCTATCCTTTCCCGAGGAATTATATCTTGCTGTCACAGACACGGAGATGTTACTATCTAGGGCAGGGATTTTCTGAGTGGAGGTAGTAGCTGACATAAGCTGGAGAGAACAAATCCAGAGGGAAAGACATCTCTCCTCGCTGCACTCTCTTGCCAGCAGTGTGATTCCTGTTTGCTTATGAGATGATCCATATTTAGAGAGTTTTCTGTCTGTAGATGTATGTATCTAATTACATATGGGGATAGCAAATATATTCATTACTTATTTATAGAAAAAACATTTTTATACATAAACAATCGTGTATTTATATAACACTTGTTCATTTATATGCTCACAGTTTGGTAGGTGCTGGCTATGAAGGATTGCTCAGGCTCTGAAGAGCTGCCATGAAAGACAGAGATGCCAGAAATAGTAACAGAGCCTGGTGTGAGCTTGTGTGGGTTCTCCACTGCAGAGTAAATCTCTTGTAAGAAAAATTATTCCCTGGGGGCCTGCCTAGGAACAATCCTATAGAGAGTGGTCACTCATTTTGAGTGACAATCTCATTTGTTTCTTCACTCGCACTGTGTAATAGACTGACCCACCTTGAAAGCCTCTGGTGATGTGTCTTGAATACCTGCTGTGACACTTACCCTCTGTCAGAGTCCTGGAAAATATTAGGGTCAATGTATTCTGGAGCTTGATGCACAGTCTGTGGAGTCAGGAGGGTCTTTGCCCTTCTGTTTTTTATGAAACAATCACAGTGAGCCTAGTCTGCATGGGCAAGCACACAACACCTGAATAGGCCAGGTCTTCCCACAGACTGGGGCCACAGCAGTCGCCATCTCACCGAACTTGAGCCAAGACCAGCAGTTCTGGCCTTCCAATACTTAAAGTGGGGCTACAGGAAAGCTGGAACTCTAGTCATAGGACAAGGGGGACTGGTTTCAAACTAAAAGAGGGAAGATTTAGATGTTAGGAAGAATTTGCACACTGTAAGGATAGTGAAGCACTGGATGAGGTTGCCCTGAGAAGTTGTCCCTGGACAACTGGCTGGATGAGGCCCTGGAAAACTTGGTCTAGAGAGAGGTGTCCCTGCCCATGGCAGGGAGTTGGAACTAGATGATCTTTAAGGTCACTTCCAACCCAAGCAAGTCTGTGATTCTTAAATATAAAGAAGAAAAAGGAACAGTCCCAGAAATAGTGAGAAGATGGAAGCTGCCACCAAGGTCTTCATGGGTCTAAGATACCAGAGGGACCAGGATTTTGCATTCTTTGATTATTCTATTGATTATAGCCAGAAGGGAGCTGTGTACTTCACAGAGTTTGTATCCAGAATAACAGGGAGGAGGAACTGGTTTCTGTGAGATGGACTATGAACAGTAGAAGAAGACAAGGAATAAGCCTTCACACAATCCTTGGTGAAAGAGAAGGGAGAGAAAAGGACAGAGGAGGTGGGAGAAGCAGATGGATCCCAGGGAAGCAATGTGCTGTGTACCACTGAAATCAAAGAGGATGGTGGCAGGGGAAGATATGAGGAGAGGATGGCTGTGGCAGTTGCACCCACTCTGATGAAGAAAGACTTCTGAGCCGCAAGATTTGCTAACTCTGATGAAAATACAAAACCATCTACTTACTCTGCTTGTTCTGGTGAGCATCTGCTAGCTCACGTAACCACTACATCTGCTGGTTTTTGTTGCATCAGGGTTCCACAACTGACTGTTGTTAGACCCACATCTCAGGCAAAAGCTAAGATGCTCAGCCAATGAAAACCAACATCACCATATTTTTGTCCACAGATCAGGTTCTATTAGGGTATAAATGGGATCCTACTGGAGGACAAGTGGAGCTGGTTCTCCTCAGAACAACAGGTCTGCAGGTGAGGACTGTCCCTTGGCTTGGGATGCTGCCCAAGGCAACACTTGGAGGTGGAGAGCCCTTGCCTTATTAGGTGAGACTGAGCATTTTGGGTCATTGTTCTAAATCTTAGGAATTCTCAAGTTGCTCTGTGGCAGAAGTTGCATTTGGCAGACAATCGGACCTGTAGTTTATTAATGTTTGCTGGGGTGATAAAGAATTTTAATTAGAATAAATCTCATTTTGAGTACTTGCCTCATCCTTTTTGAGAGCCTCTACAACAGTGACAAAATGTAGTTCTTGCCGTGAGATGGATGCTTTCTGCACAGCATCATGTACAAGGTGTGCAGGGGCTCTAGTTGCTCAGGGGTGCAGCAGCTGATAAGGGGAAGGACAACATGGGGAACAAGAGCTTTTCCTTGGCCTATGTCACCGACAGAATTCCAGTAACTGAAGCTGTGCGGTCATGGTCTTGAACAGCTCTGGGGAGCTGTGAGGGGAAAGTGATATATTCCATACTGGACAAATGTCTTCCCTTTTGGACCTGCAGGCTGATTTAATTTTCATATAGGTTCAGTACTTCTGGCAAACACTCTTTGGCAGTGTTTACCATATGTAGGTTACCATGAAAGCAATGACAAAGCTCCTGTGCATTTGAAAGGAACAAAGTGTTTTATTCAGACCAAGTGTTTAATTTATCAAGTATTTCCACTCTCTGTTGGCAGATGGTGCTGTGATACATCCAGGAGCTGGGAACCAGCTTCTTTAACTCAGAGGGGACCTGAGCAAGCAGCATCTACTTTGTATTTTTGTTCTGGTTTGTTCCTCAGTTTGTTTTCCTATTAAGTGACAATTTTCTTCTCTTTGTTGTTCTGTTTCCAACTTTTACTACCTAGGCAGGTCTGCCAGTTTTATTTTTGTCTCTTTGGATTAGGAGCAGGCAGAACTCAACTCCAAACCCATATCTTCCTATTGGAAGAAAATCTCTTCATGGCACTGTTTTCATAGAATCATAGACTCATTAGGGATTGGAAGGGACCTCGAAAGATCATCTAGTCCAACCCCCCTGCCACAGCAGGATCACCTAGACCAAGTCTCACAGGAACACATCCAGGTGGGTTTTAAACATGCCTCCTTGCTTTGCTTGAGAGGTCCTTGGAGCCCTGCACCATATTCTTGGAGAGCAGTTGAAAACACTAGAGCTAAAGACCAGAAGCATCAAGAAATGAGGAGACCCTATTGTGGCAGCCAGCGCACTTTAAGACAAATAAGGATTTATGTCAACAGGCTTAGACTTTTCCTGCAAGGGCATAATGTAAAAGCCTTACACTCTTCAAGGAGCTGGATGTGACACCTGTGTTGTGTCCTGCCAGGCTGAGCACAAGGCTTCCTATCCTGGCATCACTGTCAGGCTCTATGTAAGAAGAGAGAGAGCAGTCCCCACCCCCAGCCCCTCACCTTCTCCATCTCTGCTAGAACACAACGTGACTCAAATTATCTGGGTCAAGGAAAACATTCAAAGTAAGTATTTGTTGTTGTTTTTCTGCTGTGCCTCGGATCTTCTCAGCAACCCACTTTCCAGCACAAATGCACAAAGCTGTTACAAGGCCACAGGAGAGGGCTGCAGCACTTTTGAACAGAAGAGGCTGCAGGGGCAGCACCTTGTAAACCCCTTTAGATGGCTTCACTACTGAGAAGAACATGCTTATGGACCCATGTCTCTCACTGAGGAGGAGTCTGGACAGAGGCTTCCCAACTCCCAGGGAATGGAATGTACCAGAATTTCTCATGTAAAAGGAAGTGAGCAATGGTGCTTCCCTCAAACAGTCAGTTAGGAACCTGTTCTGATGGTCAGGTGGATGAGTCCTCTCATGAAGTAGGAGCCTAACATTTCCTGTGGATGCCTCACACCCAAGAAGAGACAGAGACTAGCTTAGGCAAACAAGATCATCCTCCAGAAATCTCTGGGGGCACTGTTCTCAATCCTTCAATGTCTGGAGAAACACTTGCAGAATGACAAGAGAGAGGTCTCTGATGTGTTTAAGCATATTTAGGACTCAGGTCATAGCTTTTCATACTCGCTGCTACATAGATTACACCAACAATGCCCAAGAAGCCCTACATGACTTCATGAGTTCTTCAGATACATTTGTCTTGCTGATTGCAATTCCAGCACAAGCCACAAAGAACTGAGGAGTCTCAGTGCAAGGTGATTGGAATCACCAGTGCCAGTGGTGATTGGAAGTGCCTGTATCCCTTGCCTTGGGCTCTCTCATGTGCTCAGAGCAAGGTTCCGGCATACCAAGTGCTCTGTTGCGTGGACTTCTGTGCCACATGCTGATGCACTGATATCAGAAAGACTGATTGCAAGTGCAAGAAGTTTGTCTTTTGGAAAATTCATTGCAGGATAGGCTGTTAAACCCAAGCCACAACCAATCTCTTTATTCCCATCACAGATATGGGAAAAACTGCTGAGGATAATCTTCAGAAGTAATCAAAGCAGTAAATCAAGTTGGCAATTTACAGCACAGTGGCCAGGACTACACTATCCGTTTACAAAAGTGACAGTGATGTGTTTCTGGACCTCAAACAGGCCTGTGTCTCCCTGCAATTTAGCAGAAATATGTTTCACATTCTAATCTGATTTCCGAGGCTGGGAAAAAAGTGAGTAAATGAGCCGGTAATGCTACCTGGCAGCTGTCAAATGACTTTTGGCCATCTAGAGAGGAAGCGGAAGAACATATGTTCTGAACTCTGCTACTTAAGTCAGAGAATGAAAGAAATAGAAGGGGTTTAAGTTGGAAATGAGATCATGCATTATGCCCTTTGGACAGCATGTAATCTGGCTAATGGTATCAAGGAGCTATATAAATAACTTCATTAAAATGAACTTGTTTCAGATGAGCTAAATAAATCAGACTCATTTGTCAAGGAGCTGGGATGAAATAATCAGGTTAATTTAAAGCTGCTCACTGTGAGGATGGTTTCCAAATTGGTTCCACCAGTGAAACTGCCATCAGTTTCAGGCACCAGTGGGAGCCCTGAGCCCAAGAAGAAAATGCAGGGGCACACCCCCTGTGTCTTTAGCAGAATCCCACAGCTAAGGGGGTGTGTGTTCCAGAGTCTGAAAGATGGTTCAAGACCCTCCAGATCTAAATCCTCTGCTGGTAAGCTCTTAGTCCCTTGGTCTGCATGGTGCTCTCCCCGCTCTGCTGTCTCAATGGAACGTGAAAATAACTGTCTGGAAAAATATTTGCTTTTGGTACCTATATCTGCCTTGGTGGGAGGGTCTATGTAATTCAACAGGTCTTTTCCACACACTTACTTCAATGCTTTGTATTTTCTCTTTTTTTATCAAGCCTTTCGCTTTTGCAGTTTCTGCAGAAGTCAGAAGGATACTTTTGAGGTCCCTTCCAATCCCTAATGATTCTATATGTCCATTTCTTCAGCCTACAGATGACTTTCTCCTTCATGTTCCCCACAACCCTTACCTCACTAGGAATGAGTAATTACCCACTCTAAACCCAGTGCAGTCAGTCAAGCTGTGCAGATTTAGACCATAGAATCATTAGGGATTGGAAGGGACCTCGAAAGATCATCCAGTCCCGTCCCCCTGCCACAGCAGGATCACCCAGACCAAGTCATACAGTCAGTCTGAGTTAGAAGGAACCGCAGGACCAGCTCAGTATGTGACTCTGTAGAGTGTGAATGAGTAGGAAGATTGTCCCACCCAGATGCAGGCTATCTGGACGTCTTTTCTGATTCAGTGCACAGCTCAGGTCTGAGCTGCTTGGATTGAGCTCCTGTGGAGCAGAAAACTGCCCATATACCATTATCATGTGTTCTGCATCCTACCTTTATCCTATGACCAGTTTTCTTCTCTGTTGCATTTTTGATACTCCTATGTAGTGGGGGGACAGTGTAAGAGCATGAGTTTCATGGAAAATGAGTTTTCAATCAGCATTTAGAGCCAGCCATGTTTCTAACGCAGGAGCAAGAAATCAATTCTTCACATTTATATCTGCCAAGATCAGAGTCAGGGCTATGGCACGTTGTGCTCTTATGCAACGGATCTGCCCTGAAGTGCCTGTAGCTGACAGCTATGGATTTATCAAATGAGAAACTGGACCGTGAATTCAACTTTCAGCAACAAAAAGCCCTTCAACTCTTTAAAACACCTCAGTGCTGCCCTTCATTTGTGCTCCAGCAATGAACCCCCAGCTCAGGTAAAGCATTGTGCAAATTACTTCAGGCTACCAGAGAAGTTCCTTGTTCCCAAAGTGCTGACTTGCTCAATGTGGTTGCTGATAGCAGCCTCTGAGCTACTTAAGCCTTGGGAGATGGAAATAACTGTAGGGATCTTTTCACCAGAGACATGGTGGCTACTCCATCCTCATGCTCTCCTGTCTCAAGCAACTGGGTGACACACTGCACTAACTGTCCCAGCGGCAGCTTATCCTCTAGTTCCCAGCCTGGCCTGCATCTGGAGATGGGAACAGAGCTGTGCTTCCCCATGGAGGACTCTGACTGCATAGGGTTTGGGTTGTGTGTTTTAAGTTCAGCGATGTATGTTTTCAGTGATTTGGGAACTTGGGTGGTTATAGTGAAAGGCATGTGGTCACCACCCACCTCTCACTGGAGTCACCTCAGGAGCAAGTGCTGGCCAGAATCTAAAATGCCTTCCCAGAGTCTAGGGTGTAGAGAAGCATGGGAAAGAGATCCCCTGCTAAGAGCTGCAGGACTCAGCTCATAACCAGCTCAAAAAGGGATTGAATTAATAAATCCTAGACTTTATTATTGGGATTTTTTCACTGGCTGAGGTTCCCTCTGCCCACCTCCACCCCAGTCTGAGTTACAGGGCAGCTTTTGCCAGTAGGCATTAATGAATATCTCACCTAGAGCCAGCACAGCTGCAGTGTTCATCCAAGTGACACTGATATCAGAGAGCAACCGCGTGCGTGGGGCCAGCTGATGCGGTGCGGAATGATGTGCTAATCCGTTAGTAAATGTCAGCGTGCTGTCTGCCGTGGAAATCGAGCCACATCCAAGCAGAAAACTTTGCTTCAAGTATTAAAACGATTCCTGTTATTATGAGTTTCTTCATTACGATACCTCTCCGCAGCAGTTGCTCTCTGTAGGGCTGAAGCATGTTATTGTCTCACTGTTATGAGTGGAAAGTCTTGGGGATTTGAATGCACGTGGAAGAGTTTTTCATTATGTGCTTCGTTTTTCATGCTGGTGCCTCATGTCCTCCTGTCATCTGGATTTGTCTCACCTGACTGACTCTTGTTAGAAGCTGTCCACAGTTTCCTAGCAGAATTTTGGTTTAAACTGCTGGAGTTAGCCAGTCTGACCACTCTTTCTAGTGAAGTGAGCAGGATTTATGGTTCAGATACCAGACTCGTTCTTTTAACCCATTTGTAAAAGCTTTCAAACCAGAATTAAAATAGAGAATGAAATATTTCACTCACACACATATGGCTGCTGTAGCAGTGCAACCTGCATCCCACTTCATGCTGTAGTTTGTCTTTCTCTCTCGTCACTTGTTTTTGAAATGAATTTCTTCTCAAATTAAATCAGCACAAGTCTTTGACTGCTGTGGCTGCTGGCAGGGCACTTTTCACTGCAACTCATTATCTAGAAGNTTATATCTGCCAAGATCAGAGTCAGGGCTATGGCACGTTGTGCTCTTATGCAACGGATCTGCCCTGAAGTGCCTGTAGCTGACAGCTATGGATTTATCAAATGAGAAACTGGACCGTGAATTCAACTTTCAGCAACAAAAAGCCCTTCAACTCTTTAAAACACCTCAGTGCTGCCCTTCATTTGTGCTCCAGCAATGAACCCCCAGCTCAGGTAAAGCATTGTGCAAATTACTTCAGGCTACCAGAGAAGTTCCTTGTTCCCAAAGTGCTGACTTGCTCAATGTGGTTGCTGATAGCAGCCTCTGAGCTACTTAAGCCTTGGGAGATGGAAATAACTGTAGGGATCTTTTCACCAGAGACATGGTGGCTACTCCATCCTCATGCTCTCCTGTCTCAAGCAACTGGGTGACACACTGCACTAACTGTCCCAGCGGCAGCTTATCCTCTAGTTCCCAGCCTGGCCTGCATCTGGAGATGGGAACAGAGCTGTGCTTCCCCATGGAGGACTCTGACTGCATAGGGTTTGGGTTGTGTGTTTTAAGTTCAGCGATGTATGTTTTCAGTGATTTGGGAACTTGGGTGGTTATAGTGAAAGGCATGTGGTCACCACCCACCTCTCACTGGAGTCACCTCAGGAGCAAGTGCTGGCCAGAATCTAAAATGCCTTCCCAGAGTCTAGGGTGTAGAGAAGCATGGGAAAGAGATCCCCTGCTAAGAGCTGCAGGACTCAGCTCATAACCAGCTCAAAAAGGGATTGAATTAATAAATCCTAGACTTTATTATTGGGATTTTTTCACTGGCTGAGGTTCCCTCTGCCCACCTCCACCCCAGTCTGAGTTACAGGGCAGCTTTTGCCAGTAGGCATTAATGAATATCTCACCTAGAGCCAGCACAGCTGCAGTGTTCATCCAAGTGACACTGATATCAGAGAGCAACCGCGTGCGTGGGGCCAGCTGATGCGGTGCGGAATGATGTGCTAATCCGTTAGTAAATGTCAGCGTGCTGTCTGCCGTGGAAATCGAGCCACATCCAAGCAGAAAACTTTGCTTCAAGTATTAAAACGATTCCTGTTATTATGAGTTTCTTCATTACGATACCTCTCAGCAGCAGTTGCTCTCTGTAGGGCTGAAGCATGTTATTGTCTCACTGTTATGAGTGGAAAGTCTTGGGGATTTGAATGCACGTGGAAGAGTTTTTCATTATGTGCTTCGTTTTTCATGCTGGTGCCTCATGTCCTCCTGTCATCTGGATTTGTCTCACCTGACTGACTCTTGTTAGAAGCTGTCCACAGTTTCCTAGCAGAATTTTGGTTTAAACTGATGGAGTTAGCCAGTCTGACCACTCTTTCTAGTGAAGTGAGCAGGATTTATGGTTCAGATACCAGACTCGTTCTTTTAACCCATTTGTAAAAGCTTTCAAACCAGAATTAAAATAGAGAATGAAATATTTCACTCACACACATATGGCTGGTTTTCTGTGCTGTAGCAGTGCAACCTGCATCCCACTTCGTGCTGTAATTTGTCTTTCTCTCTCGTTACTTGTTTTTGAAATGAATTTCTTCTCAAATTAAATCAGCACAAGTCTTTGACTGCTGTGGCTGCTGGCAGGGCACTTTTCACTGCAACTCATTATCTAGAAGGAGCTGGACATGGGAAGAGGTGACGCTGGTGATGACAGAGGTCACTTGGTGACAAGAAAAAATTTGGAAGGCACATTTCAGCTAGAAGAAGAATCTGTGCTTCCATCTCCACTCTATAAATCAAAAATGCTTCTGAAACTCAGAAATGCAGCTTTTTCAAACATGGGTAANACTTGTTTTTGAAATGAATTTCTTCTCAAATTAAATCAGCACAAGTCTTTGACTGCTGTGGCTGCTGGCAGGGCACTTTTCACTGCAACTCATTATCTAGAAGGAGCTGGACATGGGAAGAGGTGACGCTGGTGATGACAGAGGTCACTTGGTGACAAGAAAAAATTTGGAAGGCACATTTCAGCTAGAAGAAGAATCTGTGCTTCCATCTCCACTCTATAAATCAAAAATGCTTCTGAAACTCAGAAATGCAGCTTTTTCAAACATGGGTAACAAGGCAAAGCTACTGGCAGAAAATGAGGCATCATATCATTAAAAACCGGTTCTAGCCATCAATCTGATGACCAGCAAAAGGACATCTGACCTCCCTCTAACAGCTGATTCTGAGTTATCTGTGTAGGAAATGCTGTTTTATCTCTGCAGCTGATGAGGGGTGTCACTGGTGATCAGAAAGATCTATGTTCATGGGAGAAAGGCATCTCTGCTTACAGGACTGACAAGAACAAAGTACAAAATCACACTGGTTTACCTCAAATGAGCAATGTGCCAATTAAAGTGTCCTGTTGTCAACTGGCCAGTTTGGAAAGAAAGATTAAAGTCATCAATATTAATACTCAAGATCCTCTTCTTGTGTGTTCTTCCTGTTAGGACAATCCATGTGAGCAGGAGGAAGCGTGCATCCAGTTTCTGCAGGAGCTTCAGATTTGTTTGGCACAGTCCTGCTGAGAGATGAAAACTATCAGCCACAGGATTTCCAGCATGTGAATTCTAAATTTCAGTGGTGACTGGTTCTGTGAATTTACATCAGGAACATACATGGTGGGAGCCAGTGCCATACAACTGTTGTAACTGGTATTTGGGCTTGTTTCTCAATCCACTCTGAAGTCCAGGGAGTCATGCAATGAAAAGCCTGGCTTGGAGCTTCTTGCACAGGTACTGCAAATCCCCTTTAGGCTTCTCTTTGCAAATCCCCAGCCGAGAAATAGTGTTGGCTGTGGCAAGTAGGACTCTGTGGCACGTATAATATGAGAAATGTTGACAGCTATGGCAGACAACCCTGTGATTGGAAAGGCTGGCAACTCCTGCTTCCTCTGGGAACAAAATGCAGGTCTGGAAAAAAAATCTCAATAAACTGCCAAGACAAGCGTGAGGTTGGAAGAAAGTTCTTTGTGAGATGAGCGTTTTCAGGTATCATGGAGCACCTCAGCCCTCTGGAAAAGGCAGCTTTTAATAATTCACTTACCTCTGAGGTGTGTGTCAGACATGGCACCCGGCTGTGAGGAGCAAATGGGAGAATCAGGAGGCGAGGCCAAGGAAAGCACATTTCCACTGGCAGTACACATTGGAGTTTTGCATTCAGTTAGAGCACTAATAAACACTGATGGTTTGCATGAGTGATGTGGCTGAAATCAGTGATTTAGGTGGTGTTTGGGCGTTTTTTGCTTTTCTGTGCTGTGCCTTTAATCTCAGTGCTCTTTGCTGCCTGCTGTGCCAGCAGCTGTGAGTCAGGCCAGTTAAGACTTCCAGGTCTGATGCAGGATTCTGCACACCAAGTCCTGGCTTTTTCCTCTGTCTTTCCCTTTCCAACAGTAATTTGACCATAGGAGCCCTTCTAATTGACATTAGACAGGATCCACCTTTTTATGTCCTCCTTTTTCAGGCTGATGGAATTGCTTTAGCTCTAGGATGCTGTTCACTGGTAGCAAGAAAGTCAGACTCCAGCATTAAAAAGTGGGTTTCAGGTGCAGATTTCCACGGTGCTTCAAATTCAGCTCTGAATATTTCCTAAAGCTGCTCAAATCTGAAGTCAAGGCTGAGGGATAGTAAAGGCTATTTTACAGACTATATCTACATCCAGCCTTCTCCCAGATTTGGCAGCATTCCAATGAAAGGATTTGCATGTGGACCCCTGTCAAAGTTCAGTAGGATAAGATGGTTGCCCTTAGTCCATATGAATGATCCTGGATGATCCTGTGGTCCCTTCTCTGGATGATCCTGTGGTCCCTTCTAACCCAGACTGACTGTATGACTTGGTCTGGGTGGTCCTGCTGTGGCAGGGGTATTGGACTAGATGATCTTTCGAGGTCCCTTCCAAACTCTAATGATTGTATGATTTCATGATTCTATGAAATGTGAAATTTTGTGAAGTCCCTTTCACTCGTGACCTTCGTGGAGTCGGCCAGTCAAGTCCATTTATGTCTGTGCAGCTGTTCTTTAACCTCCCAGTGTCAAACCTGTGTAATCGCTCCATTGTGTAAGCAAAGAGCTGAGAGAGATGCAGATGTAAGACTGGAGAAGGCATGAAAACATGATGTGTTTTCCCAGAAATTATTTATATGAAACCTCATTACACTGGTTAGTCTCAAAAAATCAGAAGGACAATCATCTTCTTAGTAACTTAACAAAAAGGTCTATTTTTCTGCTTGGTCAGTAAGGAAAAGGTGAGGAAAATTTATCACAGGGAGAAAAAAAGTGGAGTCTCCCTCTCTGGAGATGTTTAAAACCCGTCTGGATATGTTCCTGTGCGACTTGGTCTAGGGGATACTGCTCTGGCAGGGGGATTGGACTGGATGATCTTTCAAGGTCCCTTCCAGTCCCTAATGATTCTATGAAAAAAAAAACCCTGAAAAAACCATTTCACCCGCAGCTCAGCAGCCTATCTGAGAGACNTTTATGTCTGTGCAGCTGTTCTTTAACCTCCCAGTGTCAAACCTGTGTAATCACTCCATTGTGTAAGCAAAAAGCTGAGAAAGATGTGGATGTAAGACTGGAGAAGGCATGAAAACATGATGTGTTTTCCCAGAAATTATTTATATGAAACCTCATTACACTGGTTAGTCTCAAAAAATCAGAAGGACAATCATCTTCTTAGTAACTTAACAAAAAGGTCTATTTTTCTGCTTGGTCAGTAAGGAAAAGGTGAGGAAAATTTATCACAGGGAGAAAAAAAGTGGAGTCTCCCTCTCTGGAGATGTTTAAAACCCGTCTGGATATGTTCCTGTGCGACTTGGTCTAGGGGATACTGCTCTGGCAGGGGGATTGGACTGGATGATCTTTCAAGGTCCCTTCCAGTCCCTAATGATTCTATGAAAAAAAAAACCCTGAAAAAACCATTTCACCCGCAGCTCAGCAGCCTATCTGAGAGACAGACAGATCTATTTGAGAACTTGTCTTTTCCATTTGCTCATTTCATCTGCAGGAAATCACTGCTTTTTGATTGAAACAGGTCTGTGCAGATTCATCCTGCATCTGTTCATAGGAAATCCCTGACTACTGTAAATGTACGGAAAGCAGTGTGATGTAGTGGTAGGGTCACACGCGCGGCAGGGAGCCAGGGGTTCCATCTCCTCCTTCAGCTTCTGCATTGCTGCATGGCCTTCTGTCAGGTACTTCTGCCTTCTCCCAGTAAAAAAGAAGAACTACTCAAATGTAATTTCACCCCTTTTCAAAAAATGAGGCTTTTCCTGAAAACACTTGGTAATAAAACCGTTATTTTAAACAAGATTTGGATTTGATCGCCTCCCCCCCCCCAGCATTTCTAATCTATTTAACTACATCGTCCAACCAATGATCTCTAAACTGGTGAGACCACATCTGGAGTGTTGTGTTCAGTTCTGGGCCCCTCAGTTCAAGAGGGATGTGGAGCTGCTGGGTGGAGTCCAGCGTAGGGCAACAAGGATGATGAAGGAGGTGGAGCACCTCCCTTCTGAGGAGAGGCTGAGGGAGCTGGGTCTCTTTAGCTTGGAGAAGAGGAAACTGAGGGGTGACCTCATTCATGTCTATAAATATGTGAAGGGTGGGTGTTAGGAGGATGGAGTCAGGCTCTTCTCAATGTCATCTGGTGATAGGACGAGGGGCAATGGGTGTGAGCTGGAACATAGGAGGTTCCACATCAACCAGAGAAGGAACTTCTTCGCAGTGAGGGTGACGGAGCCCTGGAACAGGCTGCCCAGGGAGGTTGTGGAGTTTCCTTCACCAGAGAAGTTTAAGACCCACCTGGATGTGTTCCTATGTGACTTGGTCTAGGTGATATTGCTGTGTCATGGGCATTGGACTAGATGATCTTTCGAGGTCCCTTCCAATCCCTAATGATTCTATGATTCTAAGGTCCTTTCCAAGCTACACTCTTCTATGATTTTGTATTTTCAGTGAGAAACCCTTAAAATACCCTTAAAAATGCATTATTTCTTATTTTTCTTTCTCTAGAAAAGGAAAGTCTAAGCTGTCCTTCTGAGACACATGATCCTCTGGGCCATCGTCTGTAACACATCTGTTCTCTTGGTGTGACAATTCCCAGCCTGGGCTCCTGCGCAGGTTTTCACAGCATGGTTACAGCACAGCTTAGTTCCACTCAAAGGCATAAGACCAGTTTTAAAGGCCAGTCCAAGCAGTGTCATCTTCTAGTGCATTTTGGCACCTCTTCCCCTCTCTGTTATCATCGCCAGCCTGGCAGCTTTTCCATTTTTGAGATAATCCATTTGGATTTACTGCCTCAATGTGCCGTGAAGTTTGATTAACATTGATGCGACATCCCCAAACCATGTAATTAGCAAACATTTGTATTGATTTCTTTATTGAATTTGAAACTGTCTCTTTATTTTTGCCTTCTAGCAGCCACTTCAATAGCCATCTCCAGTGATGAAGGAAACATTGGTCACTGCACAGAGGTTCTGTGCTCCACCATTTGCCCATCACAGTTTGGGAACCACAATCCTGATCAGAGCATGTGAGGCTGGAGAAGAGTTTCTTTACCTCTGGCTGTCTTTGCCTCTGAGTTTCCCAAGTGCCTGTGGCAGAGACAGGGCAGAACTGACAGATGAAGGAGTAGGTGTATAACAGCACCAGGCTTAAATCCTGACCCAGGACACTGACCTGGACCTCAGCCTGCCTCCTGAATACCCCAGGCACCATGGCTGTTGGCTCCTTGGTGTGATCCTTGGTTTCTCCTGTGAGATCTTTTACACTTTGTCTAATTGATTAAGTAATCCTTAATGTCCCAGATGTCTCTGCCTTCAAAATGGCCAATTTCAGGATGGTTTGGACTTTGAGGTACTTTTTCCCCAGCCCCAGTGAATACATTTAGCACTTAGTTCATGCCTATTCCAATGTTTTTTCCCCTCTGCCTTTTCATGAATGAGCTTCCTCCACGGTGCAGAAAGCAAGCTGACAACAGACCCCGAAAGTGACATGATGGAAAAAATATTTCCTGGCCATCTGTGTTCATGTTACTGCACTGGAAAACCAAGAAATAACTAAATGGGATAAACCTCGTGAGTTTCAGCAAGGCCACGTGTGAGGTCCTGCACCTGGGTGAGGGCAATCCAGGCACAAACACAGACTGGGCAGTGAGTGGATTGAGAGCAGCCCTATGGAGAAGGGCTTGGGTGTGTTGGTGGATATTCCTGTGTGACTTGGTCTAGGTGATCCTGCTGTGGCAAAGGGATTGGATTAGATGATCTTTTGAGGTCCCTTCTGATCCCTAATGATTCTATGATAAGCTGAATATGAGCCAGCAATGTGCACTCACAGCCCAGAAAGTCAGTCACAGCCTGGGTTGCAATCAAAAAAAGAGTGTGGCCAGCAGGTTAAGAGTGAAGATTCTATCTCTCTTGTGAGATCCCACCTGGAGTGATGCGTCCAGCTGTGCGGCCCCTGCTTAAGAAAGATGAGCAGGTCTAGAAGACAGACATGAAAATTGTGAAGGGGGCTGGAGTACCTCCTCTGTGAGGACAGGCTGAGAGATTTGGAGTTATTCAACCTGGAGAAGAAAGGGTAGACTTAGAGTAGATGTAAGGAAGAAATTCTTCAATGTGAAGGTGGTGAGATACTGGGACAGGTTGCCTGGAGAAATTGCACGTCCCCTCCCTGGAAGTCAGGGGGATGCGTGGACAGTGCTTTGAGCAAGGGGTCTCTGGCCATGGCGAGGGGTTTGAAATGAGATGCTCTCTGAGGTTGCTTCCAAGGCAAAACATTCTGTGAATCTGTGGTTTTATGATTAAGACCATTATGAGATTTTTCTTGTAATAAGCATGAAATCTGATTGTTATAACTTATGGGTATCTGAGGGCTAATTCTTCTTGTAGGAGCTGAGAGTCTGGATCAGTGTTGACTTCTGTGTGGCTCAGCATCCTGCCGCTGGCATGTCTGCACAGCTGCTTCTGAAATCTCACAGAAGCAGATGGGGAAGAAACCAGCTCCAACAGTGACCTCACCAAGACTGGTTTTACCTGGGTTCGACCTGCAACAAATGAACATCCTCTGTACTTTGTAAAGGCTGAATGTCCTCCCTAAGCATCAATGCGTGGACACCAGTGGGTGTTCCTCTGTTTATTTCCAGAAGGTCTGCACATGTTAGTGATTAGGATGAAATATGGATTGGACTAGATGATCTTTCGAGGTCACTTCAAATCCCTAATGATTCTATGATTCTATTGCTGTTATGACTCTTTCCACAGATCTAAAGTGTCAAAACCAAGACCAGAACCTCTTTGTGTGACCCACTGCACAAAGAAATAACAAAAAGAAGGTTTTGCTTCAGAGGTGGCAGGCACTGAGGAGTTCTGGAAATGAGGGAACTGGGTCAGAAGCAATCTCAGGGTTCCAGATGCCTTTTTGTTGGTTGTTTGTTTGGAGGTACCTCTCTTGTACACAATAAGAACTGAGGGACTGCTGGGGTGGGGAAGAGCTTTCTCCACTGCTCATTGAATCTTGCTGTTAAAAATCAAGACCTGGCCTTTGCTCTCACTGTATTAGCACCCACACCATTACCCAAAATTCATGTTTGTTGAGCCAGCTGCTGTTTGCTTTGGCTTTTGTTTGATCTTCTTCTTTTATAGTTGCAATGGAGGTTTTATCGACTTCCCCTTTCCACAGTGCTCAGAGAGAGGTGCAGAGAGGCAAACAGTCGCCACAGCATACAGTATGCAGTGTGCTGAAAACAACCTTTGCTGGCAGGTTTTTTGTTCTTCCCATCAAGCCTTTTGCTCCTGGAAGGGTGAGTAATTCTGTGCTGCTTATCTTCTGCTTGATGAGAGCTTATGAATTAGATTTTGGTGTCTCACATGCCTGTTGTTGGTGGAATCGTTTTGCCCTCTCACTCGCTTCCAGCAGTGTCACAGAATCAGGTTTTAACTACAAGGGTCTGTTGTTGCCTCTAACTAAGTGACCCCTTGCTTAGCATAAACCTCAGAATCCCACACAGTAATTTCTTCATGGAGGGGGAAATTCTGTTTCTGCTGCAGCAGACCTTGCAGAATAATATCTGTCCATGATTTATAGATTCCTGGCAATGTACAGCCCGCACAATCCCACCCGTGTTGTTCCATGACTCACCTTTCCTGTCACCTTACTGCCTTATCTTATTTTTAATGTGAAATTATTTAGCATCAGCTTCCAGCTGGAGCTGTTTCTCATTATGCCTTTTCTGGAGGGAAGAAATCATCTAGAATCCAAAATGCATTTTTTCATACAGGCTACTGGTATGAAGGTACCTGTGAACGTAGCACCTTTTAACCTTCTTTGAATAAATGGAGGACAAGTGGCATCCTTTCCCTCTTACTGTGAGCCAGGCTTTCCAGACTTGTTTAGATTAATTATATGTCTAGGATTTTTAAAAATTGCAGAGAAGATTGGGGCTCTCAGGCACCTGCATTTTGATTCCACCATTTCACAGCCTCAGAAGATGCCTGTGTATGGCTGAGCTGACAGCCTCACCCTGTAATTGTTCTGTGGAAAGTTACAAACCATTACACATACATTTTTGACAGCCATGAGGAACTGGGGACACCCAGCATTGCAGCTTCTATGCACCGAACACAATGGTATCTTCTCAATTAAGGAAGTCATCTCCGTGCTGAATCAGAATGAACTTTAAGATGTGTGATTTCAGGAGCTGCAGAAAGCTGCTCCATTTTCATTTGAGTTGTGTTAATTGCAGACTGGCTGTATGACTTGGTCTGGGTGATCCTGCTGTGGTGGGGGGATTGGACTAGATGATCTTTTGAGGTCCCTTCCAATCCCTAATGATTCTATGATTCAGAATGCAATTGCACATTTCTATTTTCTTTGGCAGCTCTAAAATGACGTGAAAGGTCTTTTTTTTCCCTTCCTCGCCCTCTCCTTTCTTTCTGTAGCCACTATTCTGCTTGATACTGCTGACCATCCAGCTGCAGACATTAGAACTCTACCAACAGTGCTACAGAAACACTGTGGTGGGTTGTCACTGGCTGGACACCCTGTGCCCACTGCAGCAGGGCAGGTGAGGGATAAAATAAGATGAAAAAAAAAAGCCTTGTAGATGAAGATAAAGGCAGTGTAATGAATCAAATACAAAGGATGCACATGGAAGCAAAGGAAAACAGATTTGCTCTCCACTTCCCAACAGCAGGTGATGTCCAGATGGTTCGTGGGAATCATGGAATCATTAAGGATTGGAAGGGACCTTGAAAGATCATCTAGTCCAATCCCCCCATCACAGCAGGATCACCTAGACCAAGTCACACAGGAACATCCAGGCGGGTTTTAAACATCTCCAGTGAAGGAGACTCCACAACCTCCTTGGGCAGCCTGTGAAGCAACTGGTACGCATGCATAGTGGTAGCTCCAGAGGACAAATTTCATAAAAATGAATGCCCCTCCTTCTGTTTTTATTACTGAGCAGATATATGGTTTAGGATATCCCTTTGGTCATCTTGAGTCAGGTCTCCTGGCTGTGTCCCCTCTCAAGATCTTGCCCACCCTCAGCCTACAGGTGAGGGGTGAATGTTGGAGACAGCCTTGATGCTGTGAGCAACAGCCAAAACACTGATGTATTAGCAACACCCTTCCAGCTATCAGTACAAAGCACAGCACTGTGAGCAGCAGAGCTGGGTTTAGAGAGAGGGAGATGGGGTCAGGCCGCAGCAGTGGCTCAGAGTTTTGCAGAAATGGCTGGATTGTCACTGCATTGCTAGGAGACAAAATAGCCTAGTTCTCCAGCAAACCCTGACGTGAATGCTCACTGATGGTCCAGGTATTTGTATCCTATTTAGCACATTAGTGATTGGATGGAAAGAAAGGGAGGAATGAAGTGGAGGGAAGGAAAGGGAAATCAAAAATCAGCTTTGTACTTGAATCTGTTCTTTCAGCACAAGCTGCCTGGATCCTGCAAGAACCCTGACACACCTGAACGGATAATACTGGCTAGATGGAAGAAGACTCACTCACTACTCGTGTTTAAGTTTCACAGGTGTTTTAATGGCACTGGGATGCTTCATAGGATTAAGATATTGATAGAATCTAAGTATTTATCCTTCAGAAAATCACTGCTGTGAAAAGGTCTTGATAGTTCAGCTCCTTTAAAAGAGATCTGATTTCTAAAACTTAGCCCTGAATAAATGCACAGTTGCTTGCTTTACTACTGCATTACTAGAATGTTTATTGAAGGCTCCAGTACAGTAACTGCAATTACGGTTAAATAAGACGACATAGGAACAAGATGAGAACACATCAGGTTCTTCGGGGTGGTTACTCCAGAGACTCATTTCAGTGTTGTGCATCTGCACTAACTATGTTCAATAGGATTGCAGCAGATCTGGCCTCGAGGAAGCTGTAGGTTATCTGTAGAGCCAACACCCCACTGGAGACCTCTTCAACAAATCACCCAACTCACACTGTCAGTACTCGGATGAATAGAGATGGGCAAAGTCACCTTTTGAACAGAAGCTCCTGCACAAATTAACTTCCACACCCAAGAGAAACCACGTGCCTGGTGTGCAGCTATTTCTAGGCTGGTGTTCAGCTTTGTGCTTTATTCCTCGAGGAGAAAGCAGCTCAGGCTTTCTTTTGCCAAGAAGGGAAAAGCTTGCGGGAATGACACACGGAAAGGTCAGAGATGACAACTAAGCTCTGCCTGCTTCCAAACTTGGCTTGCATCGACTTCTGTGGGCATCCCAAAGGGAAAAGGAAAAGAAATGAGGAACTGAAGGGAGAGTTCCCCTCCAAACTCTTCTCTCTCTCTCATCACAGCTTCCACCTGGCCTTTATTAGCAAATACTCTGCATGCTTGGAGTTTCAGCACTTGATGGTTCTCTTCTGAACTCCTATTGGCAGTTTCAAGAAGCACCTTTGAAGCTAAAAAGCAACTGGTTACTTCTGTTCAAACTGTTAGAAATTTAGCATCCTACAAGTTATAATTGCAAGCCACCACCATGAATATTCATCTATTAAAACAGGCGATACTGATGATTTATTAGACTCTTGGCAGAGCCAGGGCAAGCATAAAGGGTGAGCTTATCTCCAGGAGGCTACGGACATTTACAGGCTGAAATGACCTTCTTAATTTCTGTGTGTTCCCTGAGGCTCTTGTACAAAGGCATTCCATGTACTGGGAACCCAAAGGTATATGTCACAGTAATTAAAGATGACATTCTTAAAACTCACCTCGCGATCCCACCTGATCAGCTAATTTGTCTTGGCAAGGGCATGGGCTCTTTCCATCACAGAACATTAGGGATTGAAAGGGACCTCAAAACATCATCCAGTCCAATTCCCTTGACAGAGCAGGATCACCTAGACCAAGTCACACAGGAACACATCCAGGCAGGTTTTAAACGTCTCCAGAGAGGGAGACTCCACAACCCCCCTGAGCAGTCCCTTCCAGTGCTCCTTCACCCTCACTGTGAAGAAGTTCCTTCTGATGTTTATGTGGAACCTCCTACTTTCCAGCTTACACCCACTGCCCATCATCCTATCACTGGATGACATTGAGAAGATCCTCCTGACACCCACCTTTCACATATTTATAGACCTTAATGAGGTCACCCCTCAGTCTCTTCTCCAAGCTCAAGAGACCCAGCTCCCTCAGCCGCTCCTCATAAGGGAGGTGTTCTTCATCCTTCATCTCCCTTCATCATCTTCACGGCTCTGTGCTGGAATCTCTCCAGATGTTTTGTGTGCCTCTGCTCACTAACGTCGTGTAATTTTTCCTCTACAAAGTAGCTGCAAAGCTGGGCAATACTGGGAGAGCGCTCAATGTACAGATTAAATGGAAAAGGCAGGAGTAATTGGAATAACCCAAGTCAGCTCTGATCTGCGATATTTTGATACCTGAGGCTTAAATATTACCATCCAGTGAGCAGCTGGATGGTTCTGAGAGGAGCTTTCTTGGCTTTTGCAAGCTAAGTGTCACATCCATGTCTATGACATTAATGTATTAACATGAACAAATGTTTGATTAATGTGTTAATGCCATGTGTTTGGGCTGGAACACAATACCGGAGATGAGATTTGTAGACAGCAGCTGGACATCTCGGTGGCCATTCTCATCGTGCGCGTGATGCACAGACAAAGGGGCAGGATCACTAATATCTTCCAAGATGCAAAACGTATTTGTATTCACAGGCTTTTAAAATGACAAACCCAGAACAATCTACAAGTCGTCTGATTTCAATTATCACTTAATCTAGGTTAACAAATCCTAGAGCAAACCATATGGCCCTGGCTTTTTCCTGTAACTCATCTAGAAAATTAATTGAATTTAGCTTCTCTTAACTGGGTAAAAGGAATAGATTGTATTAACTGCTCTTTTCCTTTAAAAGGCTTATTTGTCCCAGAACTGAGCAAGGGAGAAAAAAAAAAAAAAGAGTTTGATTTTAATCCTTTATTTCCCAGGCAACTGCAGAAAAACATATGAAATCTAAACATTGACATTTAGGGAATTTTAGTAATTTCCAACATGTTTCCTGAAATGTTTATGAATTTCAACTAAGAAAGGCTGGCACAGCCAGAATTTACACACTTTGCAGAAGAAACCCCTCCTCTTTTCAACAGTAGTAAAGAAGAACTCACTGTTTTTACAGAAAGGGACAGCAGTTTTGCCAGCATCTCCATTGCACTACAGTTTTGGGTATATTTTTGTAAATGTGTACAGGGAAGCAGGCACAAGTCTTGCATTTTTAGTGCATATTTTTAAGGGCACATATGTATCCTGGCAGTAGACACGAGATAAATAAGGTTACCAAGAAAGTGTGCCATGATTTTTTTTACTCTTCTAGCTCTCATTTCCTTATAAATCCTGGAGAAGAGTGAACGTTCCTGCCATAATGCAGACTCTAAGTCAAATCCATTCATCCATCCCATCAGGAAAAAGCTAGAGAAGCCAGCAGTCCTGAATGCAGTGGCCCCTCCAGGATCCCCCCACCATCTGAATTTCTGGTATTGTCTCCTCAGTCCCTCACCATCCCTGTCCAGGTAAGTAGAGTCATTGATCGCTGTCATCTACTCACCCCAGCCTGTGTTTCACAGGTTTTGAAAAGCTTGCTGTGACTTCTGTGATCACAAAGAACTGTCAATGGAATATTTAAATACAAGGAAATCCTTGGTTTTCTTATAGTCTGTTCTTCCCCATGAAAGAGGTAAAAAAATGTCTTCTCACTTCAAAACTCCCTTCTACTGTGCTCTGTCTGGAATGCTGTGTCCTGCTGTAAGGTTTCCAGCACAAGGAATATGTGGACCTGCTCAGCCAGGTCCAGAGGACGGACGCAAAAATGATCAGGGAGGTGCAGCACCACTCATGTGAGGACAGGCTGAAGGGTTGGGGTTGTTCTGCCTGGAGAGGGAAGGATTCAGGGAGACCTTTTAATATAGTGGTCCTCCATTAACTACAGGGAGCCTACAGGATAGTTGGGGATGGACTTGTGATCTGGGAGTTTAGTGAATCAGGGAGTTTGAGCAACCTGGTCCAGTGAAAGGTGTCCTTGCCCATGGCAGAGAGGCAGGAATGAGATGATCTTTAAGGCCCCTTCCAACCCAAATCACTCTATGATTCTGTCATTCTATATGGCTTTCCATGCTGTAGAGAGACTTCCCTTTTTGAAGATCTGTAGAAACTTGACCACTTCTAGTAAGACCACAATCTCTTTTAAAAAGGGGAAAGTTGAGCCACAGCACCAGCCCACAGGCAACAGCATGTGTTGGTGATGCTCAGAAAGGAATGCCTGGCCTAAAGCAAGGGCTTGCTGAGTCCTTGCCTAAGGAGAAAGTCTTTTTAATGAAGTTCCTCTTTCCTGCCTTGGCCACTGTAACCTTGCCTTGGCCTCTCGTTACAGCTCTCTGTTTGTTGGTCTCTGAATCTTCTTCTCATCTAATTCAGCTCCCTCACAAGGACCTGCCTTACCTCTCTGATTCTAGTTGAGTTCTCATTCAGCTTTCTGAGTTAATCTTGATCATATCCAATGTCCTGACCCAGCCTAAAGCAATACCAGCTCTTGTTCTCCATTCCCTGGCCATACCCTACCATGACTGCCTCTGCAGCCAGGCATGGCCATTGATTTTGCAACGCGTGGAATTGCATCTGAGGTTCCAGATCGTGATATTTTTGAATGTTAACTTTCTACTCAATCTTCTTTTTATGGGGAATTAATTTTGCAGACTTACTATATTGGGTTATTAAATTCCCGTTTGCAGTCTATAGGAAGAGATGTTAAATGTTCCTGAAGTCGATGACTCAGAGGAAGAACCATTTCATCTGGTATCACCCAAATCTGGTGTTTATAACTGCGCTCACTCTGACTACACGTCAGGGTTTTCTTCTGTGCTTACAACCAACTCATCAGATTTGTGGGGAAGTCTTGTTTATTGTTCTCAGAGAATGAAATACCGGTTTTGCTTGCTCAGTCGCCATGGGAAGGAGCTGAGGAGCAATTTTAGAGCTGACAACTTTGTGCAAGGCTGAGCTGGAATACTAATTCAAAACTCTTAAAGTCACATTAAACATCTGATCAAAGTGTTTTGGGTTCCATTATAGTGGATTTCTTAAACAGAAGCAGATGGTATTTTACTGTGTGAAAGCAGAGATATTTCTTCCCTTTCAGTTTTATCCAGGGGGAATACTATTCGTATGAATTCTTAGCAATTCCTAAAAAAAACCCCCAAGCCATCCAAACAGATAAAAAACTAGCTTGAAACTCTTTTGACTGAGGGAACTTGTCCATCTCTGCATGACTTTTTATTGCACCTTCCAAAGCAGAGCTTGAGAGCCCGTGATTCCTCATGGATGAGACGCTAGCACATAGATGGGTTCATGTGATTTGTGTCTTTGAGTTCTTCAGTGTTCACCTGGCAGTAACATTTGAGCAGGGAATCATCACTGCATCCTTAAGCATCACTACAGACAGGGCTTAGCTGTTGGGAAGCAAATCCCTGTTAGCAGAGTCTCACTGAAGACCTTTCTCTTAGAATCATAGAATCCTAGAATTCATAAGGGAGGTGCTCCACTTCCTTCATCACCCTCGTTGCCCTATGCTGCACTATCTCCAGCAGCTCCACATCCCTCTTGAACCGAGGAGCCCAGAACTGGACACAATACTCCAGATGTGGTCTCACCAGTACAGATTAGAGGGGAAGAAGGACCTCTCCATCTGCTAACCACTCCCTTTCTAATCCACCCCAGGATGCTGTTGGCCTTCTTGGCCACAAGGGCACACTGTTGGCTCATGGTCGTGCTGCTGTCCACCAGGACCCCCAGGTTCCTTTCTCCTAAACTACTCTCCAACAGGTCAGTCCCCAGCCTATACTGGTACCTGGGGTTGTTCTTGCCCAGATGCAAGGCTCTACACTTACCCTTGTTGTACTTCATTACATTTCTCCCTGCCCAGCTCTCCAGCCAGTCCAGATCTCGCTGAATGGCAGCACAGTCTGCTGGAGTGTCGGCAACACCACCCAGCTTTGTGTCATCAGCAAACTTGCTGACAGTGCATGCCAATCCCTCATCCAAGTCATTGATGAATAGATTGAACGGGACTGGTCCCAGCACCGATCCCTGGGGGACTCTTCTAATTTTAATAATAATCTGAAATGATGTATTAACTGAATTCCCAGATGGAAATGATGGTGGAGCTCCACCCAAAATGAAAGCTGGCTGTGAAGGGGTCTAAACAGAACTGGACACAATTTTCTCCTGACAAACACTGTTTTATGAAACAAACACAGAACAAACTCCATTCTCTCCTCATCACCTTTGCTTCTGCTTTATTTATTCTCTGCCCCAGAGCGACAGCCCAGTACCTTCGTAAGCCTGTGGGTTTGGCTCCAGTTTATTTTATGAGTAGCTGTTGTTACTGTGCTCTGGGGTTGCGGTGAAGACTAAGAGAGGAGTTGATGTTATTTTCTGTCAAAGCTGCTCTCCAAGTCAATCTGGGGCACTTCTGCATAGCAGCAGATCTGCGAGGCGATTCTCCTGATGGTGTGATTAGAGGCAGAACTTTCTTGGGTATCTAAAGTGGATTGTCAGGGGACAATTGTAAGAGCTAAGCAGATGACTGGTTCTGTAAGCCAGGATTTGTCCTGCCTGGTCCAAATCAAAATGAAAATGGAATATATATGTATTTTTCTTTGCTGCACGGAATAATAAGGGCTTCAGGAGTGTCAGGCTATTTCCAGGGCTAATGTAAAGTGAATCCTGGCTCCCGGCGCTCTCCATTTCTATGAATTTTGCATAGAGGTTAAGAAAGATAATGATCTTCATAAAAGCAGCTCCCAGAATCACTGCACAGGGCCAGGAGTTTCAGTGCCTGGAATGTGGATGAGGTATCCAGTGCCCTGGAGACTTCTTCCAGACCTGCACTTCTGAGATTAGCAAGGGCTCTGCTCTCCGTTCTCCTGCCTAATGGTATCGCATCAATGGGGCATGTTAGTCTAATGGAAATTGTACATGATAGCTTTGCATTTCTGCTCGAAGAAATGGACCCCTTTCCCCGGCCAAGAATGGAAGCAACTGTTAAAACTTGTAAAGTATTTGAAATTCAGTTTTCTTGTGGGAAAAGCTGCAGGTTTTTGCCATCTTGGAGAGTGAGGGATTCCACCCAAAGCTGGAGCCAGGGCAGTTCAGCTTCTACAACATTAGCCTGCTGTGACTTGTGGACCCTGGCTTGGAGGAATAATTTCAGGTTTGAACAAAATCTTGGTGAAAACACCAGTCTGGACATGGCCTCATTCATTTAACTCCCTTGTAGGGACTCCGTAGGGTCACCTTTAATCCTTGTGGTAACAAGTGCAAATATTCTTTGCGATGCCAGTGAGTTTTAATTATCCTCAGGTGCCCGTGAGGAAGAGCATATCTGCATCACAGACACCAGCACTTCAGTGAGATGCCTAGACTGTTGGAGCCAGTGCAGGGAAACAGGTATCTATTGGTATCTATTCATCCTATTTTCATGCAGATGTCTGAGATAAGCCATGTGCATCCAAATATGCAGCAGATGGCTCTGAAATGTCTGATATTCTGGCTGCTCCACCTTAAAAAACCTACAGAGCTTTAGTCTATTTTTAGCAAATCTGGGTAATGGGACAAAATCCTTCAATAACTCAATACACGACAATCATCCCAGAGTCTTTTTCAATCAAGATTGTTGTTGATTAACAAACACTCACTGTCTTAGCTCACTGGCTAAGTATATGTTTATAAACCTAGTGCTACAAGTGCATGGACAGCCCACAATCTCTCCTCTCACAGGCTTGTTGAATATTGCAGCAGCTTTGGTAAACACTCAATGGTGACAGTCCCTTCTCCACGGAGCAGTCGCCAGCTCCAAGCAGTCACCAGTTTTGCAGCACCTCAACAGTTGCCAGCTCTGGGGACTCCTGACACCACTTTGAGATGCCTGGCATCACAAGCTGACTTAGTTTTAATATTGTTTGTCCTTGGGTGACACTCTGCCAAGAATTTGTCAAGTTTCTGAAAAGATTAAGTAAGATTTAAGGTAAAAGTAACATGAGCATTACTTAATAAAATGCAAAGTAAAAAGTCAGGCGGTTTAGAACGACACATCAAAAGAGAATACACTTTATAGTTCCCATTGCACTGGCAATGGGATGTCTGAAAACCAGGTGGTGAATGTATTACAGATGGAGAAGGTCCTGGACAGCTGCCCTCGCTCAGGCTCACAGTCCATGCTTACAAAACCCCAAGCATGTTTTGGGTGGCAAACAGTGGAATCAGACTTCACAGCAGCTGAGCTACTGATAACTCTTAAGGGTTTGGAGGATTTTTAGTGTTGTTGTACTTTCACTTTCTTCAGACAACTCACTTTTGGTTGATAATTTATTTGTGAAACCCTGTGTACCTATGTTTGCTGGAGACACACAAAAAAGTGCCCATGGAGAGCAGCCTTTTGGGAAGCTGGATCTTTGTGTAGGTGCCCATGCAGGCAGAGGACGATGGGCATGGGATGAAACACCCAATTCATCTTCCACAAGTACCAAAGAGGTCTCTATTTTGCATGCAGTTGGTTCTCCTTGTTTTCTTCCAAATGGGGGTTGAATGTTTTCCTGTGGTTCCCTGGTGGCACTACAAGCCAGCTCCATCAACTAGATAGGGAAGTGCCATATATGAGAAGAAGTTACAGCTTGCTCGTTTGGTATTTTTAACATATGACTTCTTTTTGGTTTGGCTCTAGGAGTTTTCCTCTGCTGTGTTTGTATTTGCTCAGCAAACAAAAGACCTGTTGTCATCAGCCCCAGGCACTAATGGATTAACTATAGAGCAGCAGCCTGCACATTCATCCGGCCGGTGGAGGTGACAGAGATGACGTTTGTCTCTGTTCAGCTGCTTGTGACACAGCAGGAAGAGGGCTGAGTCACCTCTGTTATCCCTGCTGCTTACAGCGTCTTTGCTCGCTGAGTGAACCGGAACATTTGGGGGTCAGCTGGGTTACCACTTTCTGGCCAGTTCCGCACCAGACATATATACAAAGGTATCTATGATATATGAATTTACACTGAGGCTTAGCAGAAACATGCAGGGATATAAGAACACTCAGTGACAGAGCATGCTCATTGACAGGGAATGCTCAGTGATAGAGAAGTGAGTTGTCCAGCTACAGCAAAAATAACTGATTATTACAGTGGGTCAGCTGAACGCAGCCTCTCATCAGCATTTGAAAAGGTCTGTAGTATTTTCATTACCTTGATAAATATCAAGGGTCACTTTGAGTCTTAAAGCAAAGATTGCTCTGACAAAGCTTTTAACTTCAGGCTGACATTTTGCCTTGCCTTCACGCTAAAGCACGTTTTCAGAGATTGATTCAAACACACCCTTCACTTTGCAAGGTTAATTTCAAATTCACTCGGTCTGATCTCTTGCAGGTCTGTGGGTTTTTAATGGTGTTAATGTTTGTATTTTTTAAAGCCAGAGGTACAAAAGATCCACCTTGCTCTCACCTTCGCTATTTCTCAGTAATATCTAGGGATGAGTTAATACATGGCTTCACGAGGGGTTTACAAAATCCTCAGCATGTGATGAAACAGATAAAACAGAGGCACAGCCCTGCCATCTTTTTGGTCTAGGATGGTGATGTCTTGGATGTTCTGGTCCTATCCCTAGATGCCTAGTCTCATTATGCTCCTGGAGGCCTGGCTGACCACTGTGGAACTTGAGCCAGGACCAGTCTCCTCATGGGTCATCCTATACAAAGGACATGCAGACAAGTGGTCCAACATGAGCATCTGTGGTCCTACTGAAGGTCAGATCAATGAGACCTTCACTCTGATGTCACTTGCCAAATACTGCACTTTTTTGGCCACAATTAATCAGCAGACAAACCCCTCCTGTCCTGCCGTAAGTCCTTTTCATCCAAACATCTCAGAGGCTGAGCAAATACTAATGTACGGAGAAATAAATTGAAATGAAGTAAGAAGTGGCTTCCCTGAGAGTAGAAGCCACATTTGAATCTGGGCAGGAAGACCCATAAAAGCATCATTCATCTGTCATGTCTGTTGAAATCCACCTTTAGCCTGAGGTGTAAGTTCTTGGTTGATATTCTGCAAAAGAATCCATTTTACTTGGAATGAATCAGTGGCAGTGATGCGAATGGAAAACACGTCCCTGGAGAGCTTGTTTTATCCACCAAACACAGCTCTTCTTGCGGGGACTCGTCCTTGCTGCACTTGCTCTACATCTTCACGACCAGTGGGGCTGGCACACGAGCTGAATCAGAAAGGCACTTAAAATGAAGCAGAGTGCCTCACTGACTTGTAATTCTAAATGTTTTCTCTCAATTGAGTTTGTAGGGAAAGGGGGCATTGGGAAAGACGTTAGGGGAAAATGCATCTTTGGATAAGGTAGTAAGTTAAACAGCAGTTTAAAGAGGGGGAAAAAATCAAGCAGCAAGAAAAGTGGTAAGAAGGAAAGCAAACCCGTGAGGGAACAATTACTAAAGCATCCGAATTAGATTTACAAGTCCTCTACTTAGGGCAGCACCACTTGAGCACTAGTATGTTAATGTGGTAGGCTATTTATAGTGCAATAAATCACTTCGCCCCTTAAACTGCAAATTCACTTTTGTGTATTTTGAAGGCTGTGGTGTGTTACCCAATTTAAAGGTGCTGACAGAGCAATCAGCTTTTTGTGGAGCAAATAGAACCGAGACTTTGTGTCAAAACAACATCATCCAGAGGGAGCTGGAGGAGTAAACATGTGCAGCCAAAGGCATATTTGTCTTTCAAGTACTGCCACACTCCCTGTCAGCCAAACAGCTCACACCCCGGAAGATGCTGCAAGTCTCTTTAATCTATGGGACTCAGAGCATCTGCTCAAGAGACGAGTTACGTGTGGAGAAACCAAGGCTGACTCTGAGGCAGGGCTGCTGTGGTGTTATACACGTCTGCCTGCTCCCTCCTGCAGAAAGCCAGGTAAATCCCAGCCCTTCCTCCAGATCTGAGCATCTTTGCATCTTTTCCTGTGTGACTTGGTCTAGGAGACCCTGCTGTGTCAGGGGGATTGGACTAGATGATCTTTTGAGGTCCCTTCCAATCCCTAATGATTCTGTGATTCTGTGATCTCTTCCCCTGTATGAGTGGTCTTCCCTCTTGGAAAGCAGTGAATGCCTCCAAACCGGGGGGCTGCTATTTTGCAGGTTTGGCTCAAACTTCCTTCTTTCCTTGTAAATCAATAGAGTGAGCCGAGTTTAATGAATCAGAATGTGTGGAAAGATTCAGGAGATGAAAGCTGCGGGAATCTCAGCAAGTCAGGCAGAGTTTGTGCAATTCCTGTTTCTGAGCATCTGCCTGTGGCACCTGAACGGCTGCAGAAATTGTTTTCAGAAATTAAACATCACTGAACCCAAAGTGCTGGGTAAATATTCTGTGACTCACATGAAGCTGAACTGCAGAAAACCCAAACAGTTGCTCTCGCTGTGCTGGGATCAAATCACTTCTCAAATAAGTGGTGCATGTGACGGTGAGATGTGCTCATCGCATCGCAATGATCAACGCAGAGAAGAAGAGGTCGCTACGAAGGTTTTGCACTGGTGCACACATTTGATGGTATTTACTGCTTCTGGGACTGGTGATGATGGAGGTGAAAGGCTCCCACGTGCTGAGAGAGCTGCTAACATCACTCTGCATTTGAAGCTTCTCCCATCATACCTGCCAAACCATGTAACACCACATGCTCTGCTTTACCCATGGGAACATCCTGTAGCCACGTTAGAAGTCAAGTAACATGCCTGACCATAGCTTCCTGAAAGCTGAAGTCCTACATGTACAGACAGGACTGCTTGGTCACAGCATCACCTTGGAGTCACCTTGAAAGGACCAACTTCAGCCATGTGCTCTTATAGGGTCAGTGTAATTTCGCACCCACGTATGTGAGGTCAAACTCAGTCTTCTCACATGATAAATTACACCTCTGCCTGCTGCTAAACCAGTGTTTAGCCTGGTGCTTTTTGTTTAGAAAAACTGGGTTTTGAAGGTTTGCAAAGGCTCTCCCCAGGGGCAGAGAATCAATACTGCTGTTAATACTGAGTTACAGTCGTTTGCTGCCGTTGCGTGTGTCAACGCTATTGGCAGTGGCAGCTCAATTAATTTTACTGCCTACCATGGCAACAATATGGTAATAAAATAAGCCATAGCTGCAAAAGTTCCTGTTTATCAAACAGGTGGGACTTTCAAAGCATTTTAATGTTGGCTCCATATGGTTCCTACCAACTGACTGGGACAGCTGGTCAATAGAAGATATGAGGCCGTTTTCTTCTCAGGGGATGCAAACACAAAATCATGGAGGCTTTTGGGATGGAAGGGACCTTTAAAGATACATCCAGTCCAGCTATGTGAAGGTGTTGTCATATTTTGATGTTTTACTTCTCTGGAGAAGCAAGATGCTTCTGGTAGCTTGGGTAGGAGAAGGAGTTCACCACACCCTGAGATAGTAGCCCCTGACTCTTTGAGGATGGTGTGAGGGACAAAAGATGCCTGGAAAAGTTGGGTAATGTAGGGACCCTTTGTGGATGGATCTAGGTGGTCGTGCTCTGGCAGGGGGATTGGACTAGATGATATTTCAAGGTCCCTTCCAATCCCTAATGATTCTATGATTCTATGATATAGCAGCATGCTTCTGCTCTTCTGCTCTTGCCCAGAGCTGAGGATGTGCATCTGCAGAGCCCTTGCTAACCTGCAGTGAAGATGACCAACCTCAACATGCCCAGCATCATGACAGAAATGAATACAGAATCAGCCCAAACAACCTCTTGTTGCTGCAAAAAGCTACTTATTCCCTGTCATTCATCAACCAACACAGCCAAGAGTGTGGAGATCACAGCTTTTGAACAGTTTGCAGTTAGTGCTCTGTAAATAAGACTTATGTTACTTTTCAAACTGTCCCCCCAGCCCTCCCAGTCTTATTTGGACATAGGAATGTGACAGTGGGTCCCTGAGAGTCTTCTAACGAAGAGAATCATCGTTACTCAACACACTCTTGCTGCCCGAGAACAGATAAATAGGTCTACTGGGAAAAAGTGTCTGTGGATGAATGGCTGAGAGACTGTAAGAGCAACAGTAAAAGGCTTCAGATGCTGATCCCACTGTCTGTCATCAGTTATCTTAGTTATCTTGGAAATATTTACCACCGCTGTGCTTCCTTGCTCAGAACAAGCATGGTTTTAATGCAGTGATCACTGCTTTTTGTTCTATCTGGAAAAGAAATCAGCTGGTCTACATCTTTTAAAATTGAAAAAGTGATATTTCCCCTTAGTCTGGAAAACAAAGAAGGAGCTATCAAATCATCTGGATATCTCAAAAGCAGAGAAATTCCTCTATGGCTGAATATCTGTGATTCATATTCAAGCAAGACAGCTCACCTCTAACCTCTCCTCTCTAGGTCTGTAGATTAAAACGATGCAGGAGTGTTTTGGGTCTTTTATGTCTAACCTTTGCACAGTAATATTCAATTGTATGTATTCAAGGAGCTCTTCTAGTGCCAAACCCTGAGCAAGCTTCACGGGGAAATTCAATTAAAGTCACAAAGGGAGAATGAACAGAGAGATCACAACTGGAAGGCTCTCAGAGTTTTAAAGGGGAACCAAAAGATGAAGTTTGCTAGAAAAGGAAAATACAGGCACTGTAAACGTCTCCAGGGGGAACAGGGAGAAATACAGCCTTCAGGAACAAGGGTATTAAGAAAGGAGTGAAAGGGAGAAGTGCTGAGTGTTGCATATAGGAATGAGAACCCTGAAAAAGCAGCGCAAGCTGATCCTGGCTTTTCTCTAGCCAGAAAGCCCTTTTTTTCAAGGCTTTGCAGGTGTGGGTTTAAGTGAGGAGGAGACAGCTACATCATGAAACCTGTACAACCCAGCAACTGCTGTCCCAGCCCCATTTCAAGGTCCTGTATCAAATTTGGATGCAAGTGAGGCTGCTGATAGTATATAGACCAGTCAGACACGTCCCATTTAATAAAGACCTAAAGCCAGAGGGCATGAACCTCATCTAAAGAGGATGCTAGGCAGTAGAAAATTATCAAGAGTGGGCTTAATTTGACCGTGTATGTGTCCATATCTGAACTTCCTATAAAGTTAATGGAGAGAGAAGACATTCAGGTCCTACTAAAATAGGTGATTAAAATGTGTGTAATGAGTGCTACCATTCCTTTCAGCTCTGGACAATTCAGGGTTCCCTTTAAAAAGGGTATCTGATGTGTTTGTAACTGCTGTTTTAGGAACAGGTGAAGCTACTCTGAAAGTGACTCCAGATCATAGAATCATAGAATCATTAGGGATTGGAAGGGACCTCAAAAGATCATCTAGTCCAATCCCCCTGACACAGCAGTGTCACCTAGACCAAGTCACACAGGAACACATCCAGGCAGGTCTTAAACATCTTCACTCACATCTTGAAAGTGTTAATTTTTATCTCAGATAAAGTGTACCCCTATGGACAGTGAATAGATGATCAGGCAACGTGGGAAAATACACAGTCCATAGGAAAAAGGGGTTGTGTGAGCAAAGGACGCTGTGATAGAAGCCACAGATGGATGTGTGAGCGGTTTGAAAACCCATGTCACCTTCTGTGGGAAAACCAATGACTCTTGTAGAAGAATCACATCATTTCACCACCTGGAGAGTGCACAATGTTGGAAAGTGAGTTCCAGCACAGAAGCTCCATGAAATGCCTTTATATTAATTACCTTCTCCAAAAGCTGCAGTGAGATGTGTGTGCAGGCAAGGTGTTTCCGGGGTTTTCATCTAAGCAGGCAGGGTGAGAAAGGGTTAATAGTTTCATTTACCCTGCGATGTATTCCCACCACAGCGAATGTCAGCAGACAGGCCTGACTAATCCCAAGTGAAGTTACTAATTGCTGTCATCCAAACAGTGTCTGGCAGCCATTTAATTTTCCCTTTCACTTGGTGTCATTAACATCAGCGACATATGGCTGCTTCCTTGCCACGGAGAAACCTATGGCTTGAGCTGTGCAAACATCAAAGTCCATGATTAACTTCAAGCATCTCACTGACGGCAGGAAGAAATGTTTACAGACCCAGATCCTAACTGCTTGAAAGCTGTTGGGTTTCTCCAGGCACAGCTCACAACAACAGTGCGAAGGAACACTTAAGAGCATCGCCAGCCTTCACCGGGTTAATGGAGAGGCACAGTAGAACACGGGCAGCTCTGGAGATGTAGGTTCAAACACATCTCACAGTTGCGGTGTAAATTATTACTACTTAGCTTTCTTATTTTCTTTTCCTTTTGTGCTTTAACATAGCTGAGCAGGACAATCATTTTTAAGTGAGATTGCAAGATTCCTCTGAATGACACAATTCCCAGGCTGCCCAGCGGGGTTGTGGAGTCTCCTTCTTTGGAGAAGTTTAACACCTGCCTGGATGTGTTCCTGTGTGACTTGGTCTAGGTGATCCTGCTGTGGCAGGGGGATTGGACTAGATGATCTTTTGAGGTCCCTTCCAATCCCTAATGATTCTATGATTCTATGATTACTTTTATATCCCCTCGCTTGACTCAAAATATTAAGTCACTATTTCAGATACGGGTCTCAAAGCTCCCAGTTTCACTGCCTGCTCTCTGCTTTTAGATTTAAAATCTTTTAACTCTTCTGCCTCATATATAGGTGTTCATTTTTTTGGTGTTGAAGTTACGTGATGCCTCTCAAATCCAGCACTGCTTTCCTCTACCTCATCTGTTCAGGTCTATCTAAGCTGATTAATTTTTCAAATACAGTACTTTTTTTCTGCTGGCCTATGCAGGGTAGGATCTTTGCTGTGCTGCCTTCAGGTAAGACTCGCAGGATTTAATACCACAAGCATTTCAGATCCTATTCAAATTGTACAGCAACCAAAGTGACAGCACTGCTTTTATAGCTCAGGAAATTTTTGGACTGTCTGTCATTTGGAAACAAAGCAAGAAGAACATTTATCAGGTTTAAGTGATTTTTCTTGCAAGGAAGACTGCAAGTCCAACAGATGACTGCAACGAGTTTGAGGTAAGCACTGAAAATGAGTATCCAGCCTGTTATGTGTAAATTGAGCTCTTCCTATTCTGAATAATAGAACTAAATAATGTAACACTAGAATGAAACAATTTAGTAAAAAAAAAGGGTGAGACAAGGGTAAGATTTTGTGCTGACAAAGCACAGAACCATAGAATCTCTTTGGCTGGAAAAGACCTTTGAGACCAGGTCCAACCATCACCTCAGAACTACCAGGTCATGACTAAATCAATGTCCCTATGCACCAGGTCCACTAGTCCTTTGAACACTTCCAGGGGTGGTGTTTCCACTGCCCTGGGCAGCCGGTTCCAATGCTTGCTAAACCTTGCAGTGAAAAAATTCTTCCTAATATTCAGCCTAAATCTCCCCTGGTGCAAGTTGCAGCTGTTCAGTCTAGTCCTATCACTTGCTCCTAGGCAGAAAATACTGAACCTCTCCTCGCTCCAGCCTCCTTTGAGGTACTTGTAGAGAGTCCTAAGGTCTACACTCATCCTCCTTTCTCTAGGCTATACAACCTCAGCTGCCTCATCTTTTCCACACAGGACTTGTGCTCCAGACTATTCTCAAGCCTCCGTGCCCTTCTTTGAACAAACTCCAGCACTTCAATGTCCTTCTTGCAGTGAGGCATCCAAAACTGAGCACATGCTGTGGCCTCACCAGTGCCAAGGAGGGACAATCAGCTACCTACTCCTGCTGGTCATACTATTTATGGTACAAGCCAGGTTGCTGTTGGCCTTCTTATTCATCTGAGCACACTGCTGGCTCACATTCAGCTGGCTGTTGACCAGCACCCCAACATGCTTTCCTGATGTGCAGTTTTCCATCCACACATCCCTAACTCTGTAGCCATCCACGATGTCGTTACGACCCAAGTGTGGTACCCAGAGCACATCAGTACTCCTTTTCCTGGCCCATCCCTATGCCCTGTGGGTGGTCCTCTACAGAACTGACTCCTGCTGCTGCACTATGAACTGCCTTGTTGCCTTCTTGAGAGCCCCTGGGAGTCAGTAGCACTCTGAGGACTGTTGCCCTTGCAGTGTAAAAAAGCAGTTCTGCAGGCAGTTCCCCAGGTCTGCTCCCCACCCTGAAGGTTTTTATTCAAGGCAAATAATGGCAGTAAAAGTGCAAGGTGACCTCGTATCCATTTTCCTTGCATGAAAGACACCCTGAATGCAGCCACCAGAATTTTCTTTCATGTATTTTCAGGGTGAGTCCCTCGCTGCACACCTAGGAGTGCCTGCAGCTCTGTCTGCTTTATTTTAACAGATATAAAAGAGAACCACTGCCCCAGCTGAAATCAGTGTTCCTCAAATGCTGGATTTGATCTCACGTTGAGATCTCATGTTAAGATTAATTTTTGGGAATGACTTGTGATCTGCCTGGTCCAGAAGCACAAACCAAGGCAGCCTCACAGTTTCTGTCCTGTTCTTCATGCTTTCTGGAAAGATAATTTGGCTTTTCCATGTAACCGTTTACATAAGCTGCTGCACTTGACAGCCTGGTGAGGGATAGGGGCCGTCGGAGGAAGAACCGATAACCCATTTTTCTTCCCCCAGCTAGAGCTAAAAGCAGAGCAAGGCTCAGTATGAGAAGAAAGGGAAATGTCAAACTTGTCTCCTCCAGCAGAGCGTCACAGAGCTCCCTCCAGACTGCTCCAGCAAGGTCCTCAAACAACACAAAATGAGTGAATAAAACCATTTTTGTCTTAATGTCCCGTCGCAGCGATGACAGCAGCCAAGGATGCTGACAGGGGTTATGTGACGCAGGCAAAGGTCTGACACTCTACCCTCAGACTCCTCATCTCTTCTCAGGAGATGAATAAAGGCTGAGTCAAACCTGGATCACGGTGAGCAGGAATTGCAGTAAAATTGCACACAGACAAAAAAAAAAAAATCACTCAGCAAATTAGAAGTTCAAAAAAAAAGGGCTGTGTTTTGGAGTTTGAAAAGGTCGATCAGTAAGGACGGGAACACACTGTGCTAGTGATGATAAGTGCTGTGTGTGCTGGGTTTTGCTGGTTAGATAAGAGGAGGCTGAAAGGAGAGAGCAGGAGAGTGAGCAGATTTGGCAGAGCTGCCAGGGAGGCAGAAGACCATCAGTGCCTGAGGCAGTAGAGCTCTTCATTAGGAATGAGGAGCTCGGCATTGTCGGGAAGACAGAATCTAGAGCGAAAGGAATAGTTCTGCAGCGTTCTGGGGATAACAATTATTTGGGTCAAGCCACGAATAAGCTGCTGTCCCATCCCAAGGAGAAGGGTCACTATCATGCGAGCGGGCGAGTGGTCCACTGCACATCCCATCCGCTGTGGCATCCCAGCTCAAGGAGGGGGACGCGGCCACCCTTAGCAACGGAGTAGCAGGGAGCTGGGTGCTGCCACACACAAGGGTGGGATGACGGGGGCTGCGGGAGGGCCGGGACACGGGGATTTCACCGCTTCCATCCCAGAGTCTTTCGGGGGTCGGGGGGGTCCGTCCGGAGGTCCTCTCGTTCTCCCCCTGCAGGGCCAGGTACTGCCGGCGAGGTGTCCTCCCTGGGGGCTGCTCCCGCCCTAGAGCCGGGGAGATGCAACCGGGAAGGTGCTACGGCGGTCACACTCGCCACGCTGGGGCCGGACGAGCCCGGGCAGCGTGCGCCTGCGCTGCCTGCCAGCCTTCCTCCTCCTCCTCCTCCCCCTGCCGGCCCCTCCTCCCGGCTTTGGCAGTGCCGGGAGCAGGGAGCCGGTCGCTGCGGTCGGTGCCCGCCCCGGGGTTATGCCCAGCAGCAGCAGCGAGCGGGACGCGGGGTCAGGGGCAGCCCGACCCGCCGGCCGGGGCTGGGAGCTCTCCGGTGGGATCAGCGGGCTGTGATCCTCTTCCCCTGCTCCACTCCCGGGTGCGGGGAAGGGGTGCGCGGGTTTTCCGCGGTGAGGGCGGAGGATGAAGCTGAGGATGAGGATGCGGCGGCCCGGAGCGGAGCGGAGGTACCCGAGGAGCGCCTGGCTATGCTGCTTGTTGCTGGGCTGGCAGGCGGCCGCCCTGCAGCTGCCACCCTGCGAAGAGGTGAGATCTGTCCTCCTCCTCCTCCTTGGGGATTTCCCCATCAGAGAGGCGGAGTGGGGGTGGGATGCACCGGCTCGGGTTGAGGGTTGGCACTTCGAGAGGGGTTGATGCTGGTTGTGGCTGCTCTCTCAGGGTTGCCTGTGGGACGGTGAGAGACCCACGAGGAAGGACCCTCCGCCGCGGTGCTGCCGCACACTTCCCCCTCCGGCCCTTCCTCGCATCACGGCCCCTCAGCCGTCTGTCACGAATATGACACCCCCCTCTCCCCATCCCTGGTTCTTGCTGCTTTCTCTGGTGCGTGGAAATAACACGAGCGAGGGGAACTCGGTTGGCCTGGCCGCTTATCTAAATACGCTGTTAAATCCGTGGTGGGGAGCGAGGAGGAGGGTGGCGGAGCTGTCCCCATCCCTCCGTGTCAGCCCTGTCAGTCCTAGGCTGAGCCGTGTGCGTCAGGGGAAGACAAACTTTGTGCCTCTCTCCTGCTCTAAAAACCCGAAACAGCAGGGACTTGGTGTCTTCGGTCTGCGGGGCTGGGCGGGTGGTGAAAGTGGAGGCTGCCGGATTGGGATGCCGAAGCCTGGGTGTCCTAGAAGGAGCCCTGATGAAGAATACCAACGCTGAGCCTCTGCTCAGGGGTTTCTGTCCTCACTTCTTGTGCAGGAAGATCCTCGCTGCCACTTGTAAAGAGCAAGTGAATCTTTCCCCTGTTTTAAGTCTAGGTGTAGAGGTGTGGAGCCTGGGTAGCACCTTCCAAAATTGTTCTCAGTGGCCAGAGCACCGCTCTTGCAAACAGAAATCTTTAAGTGGGTTGGCAGCAACCTGTCCCCTTTCTCCTACCCCTATGGAGGTGCCCCATCTCTACCTGTCCTACTGCAGTTGCACTGCAGTATTGATAAAATACTTTGAATTGGGATGGGTGGATGCAGCCAGGTTGGAGCACTCTGGTGAAAGATCCTGACCTTTGCAATAGCTCTGGGGGCTATTGCACTGTGGGACCCCCTGGGCTGGGGCTGCAGAAGCCCATGTATCCTCCTTGTGGTGAAAGAGGACATCCCTGCCCTGAGGAATGGCCTTTCTTTGCCTAGTGAACCTTTTTGTCTGTCAAGTAGCAGAGGCTCAGTGGAATTGCTCAGTATTAGTCCAGCGTGGGAAATTTTGCAGCAAGGGCACATGTGGGATACCCAGATCAGTGGCTATTTGAGGCATGTTTGTCCTGAACGTTGGTGTGCTGGGCATCCTCGGAAAGGGGCATTTATAAGCCACCTGCTTTGAATTACCTACCTCTCTTTTCAGCTAGTGAAGGGAAACAAGCCCTTTGGGAGCTGAGCTCATCCTCAAATCTTTGCCTAAAAAGATGAACCTTTGCAGGTGGTTAAAGGAGGCAGCTGAATCTCAATAGAGGTACTAAAGGCATACAGCTGCTATTTTGAACATGTGTGTGCATATTCTCTCCTGAGCCCTACTTCTGTGTCCCTTTGCATCTAGACATGAATGCTTTTGCTTCCTTTCCAGAAGGATGCACAATGTTTTACTTGAATACTCTTTGAGACTCACTCACATAGTTAAAAAGTGGTGGGCTACTTGTGCTGGTCTGTGCCCAGCCAGTGCAACTGTGTGTCCCAGGGAGTATAATTAGACATGACTGGATGAAGAGGGGATAAGAAACAGCTTGCAAAAAACCATGGCAGCAGATCAGCTGGTTTCTGAAAGGGAAGAGCATGTTAGTTGTTCCTGTAAAACAAGGCTGACACCTGGCTATTCTGTGTCAGTCTCAGAACTTTGCAATTTGCCCTAATTCAGCCTCATTTGAGTGACCTGGGTGTAGGGCTGTTAAAATCACAACTCCTGTTGTAATTGACTGTGGTTGGAGCAGACTCAGACAGGGATGAAGTTGTGCAGTGAGAAAGCACAGCCTGTTGGAGAGTGTTGCAGTCCTTTGAATACGTGGGAAAGGTCTTGTTGTTTTACACCCAAAAGGTTTGTGAAGGCTTAATGCACTGGCAGGTAATTCATTTTGAATCTATAGGGGATCTTTCCTTTAGTTGCACTTCCCTCCACCTCCTTTCCTTGACAGCTTGTTTTTCTGTTTCCTCACTGTTATGAGAAACATGGATATTTACCAGTTGGTGAGATTTCTGTGCTGGTACAGCATTTGGAGCAGTGGGATCTCTGGCTGCGCCTGAGGCTCCGTGGTGCTCTGATTGCATAGATAGTAAAACAATAATGTATAGCAAAGTCACTTTTCCAGAAACCTTTTTGTCATTGGCTCCTTTCGTCAGGGACATGGTGCTTAGGAGAGATACATTTGTGCTGCAACCCAAATGTACGAGTACCAATTGGATGAATCTTCTCATGAGCTTTTGGAGCAAACTGATAAAGCCATGAACTTCTGGCATAAGAGCATTCAGGCTGGGGTGAAACACCAGCTCATATCGTGAGGTTTCCCTGGGCTCTCTGATGGCAGCAGCCAGCTGAAGATGAGATAGGTGTATCTGTGAGAGATGGAGGTAGGTTCAGCTTTGATGGTCATGGCATTTCTGGAGTACAGAAGCTGATGAGACCGACCATGTTGTTCTGTGCTTCTGGCGACTTGGTAACTCAAAACAGTGGTAGAATAACTGCATGGTGAAGTCTTTCTGCTTCTGCCAGTGATGAATGGGAGGCTAATGCAAATGTTGCTTGTGTTTCATAAATTATGACTTTGAGTGGAGCTGACAGCACCCATGTTGTTCACTGTTATTAAATGCATATTCAGCTATTATGATGGAAATATTGAGATGTTCATGTACATCCCCCTGCCTCTGCAGAGAACATCTTTGCTACNTCTCCTTCACTGGAGGTGTTTAAAGCCCACCTGGATGTGTTCCTGTGTGACTTGGTTTAGGTGATCCTGTTGTGTGAGGGGGATTGACTAGATGATTTTTTGAGGTCCCTTCCAATCTCTAATGATTCTATGATTCTATGTTATTTTCTAGTGTTTAGTGATTTTTCTAATCTTTCCAACTGAATGAGTCTTCTATGGATTCTCCTTAGAGATTCACCCAAAGCTGAACAGATTTAGCTTTTAGGATGTTTTAACTGATACTCAGCCTAAATGGACCTTTTTTTTAATTTCACCCCTCTTTTCTCTCAGTTGTTTTTGCAACCATACAAAAAGTAAATTAAAAAATACTCAGTGCCTCCTCCCTTACTTTGCATTCAGCCAAATTGTTTGCGAAGAGAGATAGGGAGTATCCAAGCTGCTGGTCCAAATGTTTTCTCTCGTACACCCTGTTTGACTCTCAGTTACTGAGCAGATGGAGAGCAAACACCTCTGGATTTGATGCAGATAATTGTGATTCTGCTGCACTGTACGGTTTCCCTGCCCATAAACCAAATACAGAATGATAAGGTGACTAATGAATTGAAAGAATAATGCTGGCTGCCTTCTATAAGGGAAAGTATTTTTGTCCTGGTCTCTGGAAGATAAAAAACGATTCTATGATTCTAAGAAATGTATTTGGACAGTGCAAAAAAATATTCCTGAAGTCACTTACAAGATAAATCTAAGGAAGTCTTAAGAAGGGAGGGGGAACTTGAGCTTGATACTGGGTCAAGTGCTGTGGATTGAGAATGGTGAAATAATGTCAATTTGAATTGTGAGAAAAAGTTAAAAAAAATGTGTGTCTACATGAAGTGTGAAGTGTTTTAACTGTATTAATATATTCAGCTGTGATACTAGGTACTAAGCAGCCTGAGAAACAAGGTGAACTTCTGTCTTTCTGTATGAAGGATGAAGAGGAGACGTGTGTCAGTCTTGGAAGGACCTTATATAACCAAGCTAGATAGAAGTCAGCAGACCTGTCACTGAATATACGAGGCAGAAAGAACAGGGATGTCTGTCAGAAGGAACCTGAGTGTCTCCTATACATCCTTCTGCTTTAACTGATCTGTACCTGCTTGGTGAAAGGATTGGGGTCATTGTGGGTGGCTTTGTAAAGACAGCCCACAGTGCAGTAAGTTGGACAGATGATAATAGAAAGAAAAGTAAAACATTGGTGGTTTTGTGCCTAATCATTAGTACTTGGGAACCATGAGCATCGTGTTTGTTCTTTAGCTGGTTGATAAACACATAGTGATGCTGTTGGAGCAAGGAGGGAGTAACTTGAGGGAGGAAGAGAAAGAATAACGTGCTTTAATCTGTGGAGTGGAGGAAATTAATGGGATGTAAATCTCTAGGACAAGGTAGAAGTGAAGAGGCTGTCTGTACGCTCTCAGAAACCTAAACGTTATTAGTCTTAAAATGTAATACTTCTTCCTTTTCATGTCACTGTAAACAACTTCTGTGTCTTCTCAGTTTCTAGGATTCATGTAGTCTTTGTTGGCTTTAAAATCTCTGAAGGAAGGGATTAACTCTTTGATAAACATCCAGAAAGGACTTGCTGGGTTGGTTCTCTTGTTATCCTTTATTGGTACCCTTGTCCTTTGAAGCATCTGAGGCAGGCACTCTCTGTATCAGCTGCTGGGATGAGCTGGTGTTGTGTTCCCTGCTTTCTAAACACCTGGAAAGTTCTCAGACTCTTAATTTGTGAACAAGTTCATTGTCAGCAGAGGAGGCTGTGGAAAGATTCCTAGACAGTCATATTAGTTTTATCACTTCCTGCTAAGCAGACTTGTGTCTTTGAGGTGAAAAGAGAAATGTGCAGCTTCCATTCACTGCTGTGATTGATGGTCATAAAGATGAGAAAAGAAGAGCAAAACCCCACATTATAACACTGCCGACAATAAAGTTGATGGAGGAGAAATGGCTGCACAAAAGGTGATAGAAGATAGATGCTGAGGCACAGGTACCGTGGCAGAGAGCTCTGCCACCACAGCACACGGGCAGACCAAGGCAGGAAGTGATGGGGAAGCACAGGAGAAACTGGTGAGGTGTCAGCTTTTAAATTTGAGGAGGGCAGATGCTGGTTTAAAAACCAAAAAGTGAGCTGTGGTCTCAACAATTTAAAAGACTAGGCACTGTGGAAACTGTTTAACAGAGTGTAGATTTGAAAGAGACATTAAGCCAACACAAAACTGTGTTTCTTCTACCATCACACGCTATGTGATCATTCAGGATGAGTATTTATCACCTATTAAAAAGCCCAGGACTTAATTTTCTTCTTTGTTTCCTGCTTTGCTCGCCATAGCTTGTGTGGATTTAGAAAGTGAGAGCAAGGACAGGAGCCCTGCTGGGATTCCTAACAAATCCATGCCTGGTGGTGGTGGGAGCCATCAGCCAGCTGGGTGCTGCGATGGATGTGTGCGGCGATTGAGGTTGTCATCTGTCTCCTCAGGCTGGGTTTTCCACTGGGTGTTTGGGAAAGCTTTAGGAGGGCTCAATTCTGACTGGGTCACAAACGCTGAAGGGTAACACTTGCCTGCAAGTCTGACCCTGTGACCGGTGAAGACACTGGCAGGCTTCCCACTGACTCTTGGACTGTTGCTATTGTGGGGCAGAGTTGGGGGTTAGTGGGTCTTCCAGGGCTCACTCTGTGAGCAACAGGGAGATAGCTTCAGAGCAGCCTTCCCCTGTGTCATGTGTACGTTGCTGTTGATGCCTGTTGAAGGAAGCAGTGACACCCCAGTTCAGTAGAAAAAATGTGGGGAACAGGTAAGGGTTGGGGACAAAAAAGCAGCCTTGAACCCCTCATGCTTGAGATAGGAAAGAAGCAGTGTTTGGGAACAGGTCAAGGAACAGGACATTGCCAATGCTAGAGGCTGTTACAGTGAAGGTCCTGTGCTCGTATCTACCATGGCTGTCTGTGTCTTTCGTAACTCTTATGCCTTCTTGGAAAAGCGTATTTCTCCCTCTCTCCCCTGGTAGTGTTTTAGCTCTTGCCACGTACCCGAAAATGTGTTGAAGTTTTGGCTGCTGGTAGTGAAAACATTTTGCTTTCCTCTGGTTTTAAAGAAAAGGAAGAGTTAACACCCTTCACCACCTTTTTCTTTTTTTCCCAACCCCCTCTGAAAAAGACCCCAAACAATCAAAANTAGTGAAAACATTTTGCTTTCCTCTGGTTTTAAAGAGAAAACATCTGGTTTTCAAGAAAAGGAAAAGTCAACACCCTCCTGCACCTTTTTCTTTTTTTCCCAACCCCCTTTGAAAAAGACCCCAAACAATCAAAAGGGTTTTGATTACACACCACTGGCTGCCCAGGGGGGTTGTGGAGTCTCCTTCACTAGAGACATTTGAAACCCACCTGGGTGCATTCCTGTGCGACTTGGTCTGGGTGGTCCTGCTGTGATGCTATGACCCAAGCCTAGAAATGAGCCTGTTTCACAAGCGCTCATGTTTATAACCAGTGCTGAGCGGCAGTGGCTGTGTGCTGGGCTCACTGCTGGTTTCAGATCATAGAATCATTAGGGATTGGAAGGGACCTCGAAAGATCATCTAGTCCAACCCCCCTGCCACAGCAGGATCACCTAGACCAAGTCACACAGGATGACACGTGCAGCCGAGTTGCTGGCTCCCCTGCACTGGTGCTGGTGATCCTGTCACTGTGTGCTGAGTCAGAGCAAACGCTGATGTGGCTGATAAATAACCTGCCAGAAGGAAAGAGAAAGAGAGGAAAAGCAAGAGTGTTTCGTAGGGTGAGTGGCAGAGATGACTCAGTGTTAGGTCTCTGCAGGGCTACAAGCAGCGCAGGAAACTTTAGGACTCACCAGGCGCAAGGGTGGTTCTCTCTCATTTTATTTCTAGAACATAAAGTTTTGCTTGGCTAGAGTTAACCTGAGTTTATCCCGAGATAATGGCCAGGGGATTGTATTTGCTGGTGTAGGAAGAAGAAAATGAGAGATGTCTGTTAAAGGTGTGAAAGAAGTGGATTGTTGCTCTCTGTTGAGAGCATCGGTGCTCTGGTTTCAGAGATGCAAGTGCCATCTCTGCAGGAAAGGCCACTCACTGTCTCTAAGATACGTTTTCAATGTGAAAAAAGGAGGATTTAGATGACAGGCTATTCTTGACTAGAACATTTCTTTGACAGAGAAGTTTTACTGCTACAAAGAGAAGGCAAATCCCTCTCCTGTTTACCCTTGCTGATACCGCATTAACCTCTCTTATCCGTTAGTGTTCTGCGGTCAAAAAATACAGCATGTCGCGAGGTGGTTTATGGTGATCCTAGAAGGTTACTGGAAAATACCAACCAAAAAATGATAGAAAATCTATTATTTGATGGTGAAAGTGCTGGGAAGCTCAATTTTTGTTCCCCTTTAGATTTCATTCCAGCTTGGAGGTACAAATACTTTCCACGGGAAGAAAACACTGGAAAGAGGTCCGGTGGGTTTGGGATTGGTTAAAAGGATATGTCCATCCTACTGAGTGCAGGAGTATCAGGAGAGGGGATTTCCATAAACAAGATGTGCCAATCCACGACACCAGACATCTCCTTGAACCTTTTCTAGCCACCAGGGCAGACACAGTCAGGAGTGACCCTCTATATAATGAAAACCAATGTGTGTTTCTCACGCTAATCTTATAATCCAGTTTGAATGAAAAACCCTGCTCTGGGGAAAGGGTAGACTTCTGAGGTTGGAACTGACCTAAACATGCTTAGAGGTAGTTTTGATGTAATGAAATATGGTTAGAACATTGACATGCATCAGATAATTGAGCTGGAGGAAGAAGAGGTGGGGAGTGCAGAACCCAAAGATGCAATTAACATAATTGCTTCTGGCTTGGTGAAGTCCTAGCTGCTTCTAAGAGCAGAGAGTTTAGTATCTACATTGATCATATTGCCCCCCAAATGTAGACTGCACTGAGGTGGTGACTTCTAGCAGCAGGTAAAGGGGATTTTGACTTCGGCTGTTGACTCTTAAAGTGTTAATTTCCTGTGGCCTGTGAAATCTGCCTCGTTTTGTACTTACTCTGTGAAGTTCCTTAAAGGAAGGTCTTCACACAGCCTGGCTGTGTTTTATACACAAGCAGGGGAGATGCCCCGTCTTTTGAGATCCAGACGTCAGAAACGGGTGACTTCTGATTTCTTCCAGGCTTTTATATCCATGGCTCCCTCCTACTGGCAGGTCAACGGTGCTGATCAAATGCTGCTTGCTCCTGGTTAGCTACGTTTTTATCTTCAGCTCTGTGTTTCCTTAAAACACATGAAGGAAAAGGAAGGTTTTCCCAAGACAGTTCTTTTCTTCTCTCTTTTGTTTGTTCTTATTTCATCCAAGTTTTTAAAAATTCAGGCTTCTCTTGAAAGGAAAGAAACAGGGGCCCTAACCAGAGTCCTTCACGGCAGGGTTTATGCTTGCATGGAGGGAATATCAGTGGATGTGCAGCTCCGAGATTCTGTGGGGAGGCTGCTCAGTGCAATTGGACCAGAGAAATGATTCAGCTCTTCACGCTGCACCCTTCTTGGCAAGCACCTGCCCTGCAGACCTGCTGATGAGCAGCTTGCCTTGTCTTATGACGAATGTCAAGCGTGCTGGTTAGTAGGGTAATGGCTGTCTCCCCTAGAGCTGCTCGAGTAATAGCTGAACGCAAGCCAACTCCATCCTTTTCCAGAAGACCAGACGGGGTGACTCTTGATTAATGCCTGGTTTTGATGCTGAATATAGGATTCACCAGGACTCTGAACTCGCCGTTTTTTTGGCTGGAAGCCCAGCATGCTCTGTGTCAGACTGCTCACGGCGAGAATAAGGGGATCCACAGGTACTGCTGCGTCCTGCACCAAAGCAGTGTGACCCGTTAGTATCAAGGCACCCATTTGGGGATGTGCAGACCAGGTATCACAAACAGCTCAGCACCGAGCACTGCGCTGCTGCCGAAAGGGCTGTGATCGATGATTCCCATCATCGGTCTCTGGGGTTGTTTTTTTTCCCCCCCAGTATTTTTAACTGCTCCTAAAGCCACCCTCACTGAAATGTCTGCTGGCTTCTCTGAAGAGTCATCGTGTTTCACTTCCAGCCTTTAAACAAAAAAGGAAAAAAAGCTGATTTGCAGCATTACCCATTGCAGCACTGACCTGCTAATCTCTTGAAATGCTTTGTTAATCAAAGGAAAGTACTTCCTCAAAGCCTCATCATGTGGTTATGCCAGAATTGCAGCTTTCATTCAAAAAGGCTGGGGGGCAGGAAGAAAATGTAAGTCATCTCCTCAGTTTTGCAGACAAGAGTTGGAAAATGTGAACCTTGAAAAGCAACAATCTGGAAAATTGAATAAACTAGAGCTAAGCTGCTCTGAGGTCCTGCGGCACTTACATTTCAAATCTGTGAATTCGGTGGTGTGGAAGCAATGATGCCTGATCTGAGGTTTTGGAGAGGTTTTATGTGACTTGCTGAAAGTACAATTTAATTACCAAACTTTGCCGTTGTTCAGCTTTAGCATTTATACTGTAGACAGTCTGATGGGGAAGGCCAGTGGTACCTCTTTAGGCAGGACGTGTGCTGTAAGTAAAACAAAATTATTTGGGTCATATCCTGCTGTCGTAGGCAGCTAAACTTGATGGATCCAAAGAGCTCTGGCCCTCACTTTTAATTATAGAAGTTGAGCATCTAGCCTGACCTACATGTCTGATTGTCAAGACAGCAGCAATCCCCCTTGGCGACTAACTCTTCCCGTATGGAAAAGTGGTGTGATTTTTCTCTGCTGAATGTGCCCATCTCTTTTCACCAGCTATGGAGGGACTCTGACTTATGTCAGGTAGATGTTCAACTTTTAGTTATCTGAAGTGAAATGAAATTACTCTGGACCCATCAGTGGAATTGATCTCCACTATAACTGAGTTACATTAGCTGTTGCACAAGCTGTGAGGTTGCTCTGCAGTGCTCTGTTAGCCACAGTGGTGAAGGCGTGTTGGTTGGCTGGGAGATGGCAGTGATGGATCTAGGACCTTGCACAGTGACCTGATTACACAGGAGAAGGGACCTAAATCTTTGCCTCTGAACTGCTGAATTAAAATGGAAACGCAGCAGGAGCACAGCCTAGGTCCTTAGCTCTGGAGATCTGTTTGTACATAAAGTGTTTTCTTGCTCTGCCTTTTAGCAGTTTCCTACCAAAGGCCTGTTATCACACAGCAGCATCCCTTCGTATCTGGGGAATGATCAGCACCAAGCTCATGCCAGTGTAAATTTTTGCCTGTGTTTTACTCAGGATCAAACCCAACACAAAAGCTCACGTGTGATGGTCAGGCTGTAATTGATTGGAACTGTTTGTCAACTGAGCTAGACCTTGTATTTGGATTTAATTTCCCAGTGCTAAAAAGGAGGGTGTTGAATTCCTGCCTGCTTACAACGTGCATGATTACAGCTGACTGCAGGGAAACCAGCTATGAATGCATTTCTTTCTTCATGTTATTGGCTGGATCATATCTTGCGGGCACAATCAATAGCTAGGGACAGCTCAGAACTGTGCCTGAATAAATGAGTGATCTCTTCCTTCTCCTGCCTTCCCCCCCACCCTGTGGGTGGGTGAATCACTGCTGATTGACTTGCCTGATACAGCCCTTCTGATATGCACTACCCAGCCCCTTGAAGAGGGATTGATGGTGCTGCAGCCAAAGCTCTGCTTGCCGCTGTCACCCTCCAGCTCATACCTCCACTCAGCTCATGCAAGGTCCCGTGCAAGAAGGAAGCCTGTGTTCCCAGCACTCTGACTGACACAAATGCTAACAAGTTTGGATTTAGAGCTACCTGAAAGTCATAGAATCATAGAATAATTCATGTCAGAAAAGAACGCTGGGATCGTCAAGTCCAACCAACAACCCTACTCTACAAGTTCACCCCTAAACCCAGATACTACATCTAAGTGTCTTTTAAACTCACCCAGGTATGGGGATGAGGCTACCTTAGCCCTATGGGTAAATCTGGTCTTCAGAAGCAGTATTCAGTGAGCAGGGCTTGGCTAGACTTTGCTGCTACAGCTCATTGTGACTGCTTGAATACAGAGAAGAGTCAAGGAGCTGACTGCAGCTGATGACCGAGCTAAATCTAAGATGTGTTTTCTCCATCATTTGCTTAGCCCAGGCCACCTTGGTCTGCTAGCTTGTCCTTGGTTTTATTTATTAGTTATTCTTGCAACGAAAATGACCTCTGTGGGCTTGGAGGCCACCCAAGAGGGCAATTCTGGATGAGGCTTCCTCATAAGGATATACAGGTACACGTTTTGCTTGTCAGATCTTCCTTAGTTCAACGAACAGGATGACTTCAGACACATAGTACAGTTAAGCACCCACAAAGGGCATGGGAATTGAGGAGGAAGTTCTTCACTGTGAGAGTGGTGAGAGCCTGGAATGGGTTGCCCAGGAAGGTGGTTGGGGCACCATCCCTGGAGGTGTTTAAGGCTGGGCTGGATAAGGCTCTGACCAGCCTGATCTAGGGTGGGGTGTCCCTGCCCATGGTAGGGGAGTTGGAACTGGATGATCCTGTGGTCCCTTCTAACCCTGACTGACTCTATGACTTGGTCTAGGTGATACTGTTGTGTCAGGAGGATTGGACTGGATGATTTTTCGAGGTTCCTTCCAATTCCTAATAATTCTAAGGTCCTATCCTGAGACAAGTGGTTGTGCAAGTTCTTGAGCTAAGCCTCCCAAATGTGACCTCCCTCTGATGCTACAGGAGTCAGCAGTTTTTCTGATGGAACTGTCATAAAAACACTCAGCTTTCTCAAAGATGAGTATTGATGAAGATGGAACTAAAAATTGTAAAAAAAGCCCTATTTGCTAAGGGCTGTTTTATTTTTCCCCCTGTTTGAAAATATTCAGCCATCTGTTCAGCAAACAAATAAAACGCTGCATGATGTTGGCAGCAGAGCACCCACTGAAAAGCAGCTAGGAGGAGAAGGAAAGAGTTCAGTCTTTCTGTAGTCTGGTGGGGTTTAGTTTGGCAATTATTTTTTTTCCCCACACAGAAGACTTCTGTGTGAAATTTGTGTTTGTAAAAATCAGAACCTGGTCCTTCATGTAGGTAAATCTGGCTTTGGGAAATCCTAAAATCAATTAAAATCATAGAGTCATAGAATCATTAGGAACTGGAAAGGACCTCGAAAGATCATCTAGTCCAATTCCCCTGACACAGCAGGACCACCTAGACCAAGTCGCACAGGAACACATCCAGGTGGGATTTAAACGTCTCCAGTGAAGGAGACTCCACAGCCCCCCTGGGCAGCCTGTTCCAATGCTCCATACAAGCATTTTGTCTTCTCCCCAAGGATTAATTAGACTCTGTGGAAGATGCACATCCTTTCTTCATTATCAGCCTCAGTGCAAGAAGCAGAGCCTTTCATGACCTGAATCCTTACTTTTTAATATTGTGTAGAAGGGCAAAAATTGAAGTCCTGTCTAGAACCATGTTTTCTGTCAGCGTGACCACTTTGCTTGAAGTCCTGTCTCAAGGGAATTAGGTCAGTTAACATTCTGGCACAAATCACTTGCACTGATACAGAGGTGACTCATACCTGTAGCTCTTACCCCATTCTTCTGGGGACTATATAGATTAGTAGAAGAGACCTTGTAGTCAGGTAATATTGAGGTAATTCCCTCCACGCTGAAGGTTTGTTCCCCTATGTCTCTCCCCAGCTGCAGGTCCAATGATATTAAAGTCTGAAAGGGAAAAGCTGAGCTCAGAGGTGAGCCAGACTCATCCACTGCCATGGCTGGGGCAAAGGACACAGCAAACGCATACAGACCTGGGTCAGTGGTGACAAAGAAGCAAGGGACACACTTGTCACAGCTGTACACAGCATCACAGAACATTAGGGATTGGAAGGGACCTCGAAAGATCATCTAGTCCAATCCCCCTGCCAGAGCAGGATCCCCTAGACCAAGTCTCACAGGAACACATCCAGGAGGGTTTTAAACGTCTCCTGCCCGGTACAAGCCAGAGAGCTTGTGGATATTTTTTCATAGAGCAACATCTCTCGAGAGAAAAGGAAACGTGAAGCAAATGCATTTGGTAGGAAATTATAGAGGAGGTGACAGGGCAGAAAAACGATACAAGATCATACGAGAGAGCATCGCTCAGACTTCCCCTAATGATAGCATTGCTTCTTTAATATTTTTCTGCTGCCTACTGCTGTCTGAAAACCTCATGCACCTAATGGAAACCGATAGCTGACAGCTGAAGGGCAGGAGCAGCAGCTTTGCAAAATGCTCGTGCAGGTGCCTGGTTTTAACGGCATGAATAATTCCACAGAAGTTTGAAAACCAATGCCTTAAGATGAAGTTCATGCTTAATTACCGTGCTGGATTAAGGTCGGGGAGTTCTATGAATTACAGAGAGTCAATAGTCTGACATAATTGAGACATATTATTGCATTTAAACCTTTTACTTCCAGTAAATGGAAGATTTTCCTTTGGGTGCAGTGTTGAAAGAAAATGCAGACTGGTAGTCTTTGAAAGTGTTGAAATGTTAAATTAGTTTGGTTCTCACTGCATTCTCTTTTTTGTGGGTTTTCATAAAAATGTCTCTTCTGCTCTGTATATGTTTGGTGGGCTGTTCAGGACTAGCTGGTGATGTCCTTTTCTGTGCTTTCAAAAATGTAATTGGCGTAGTGGATCGGACAGGATGCTGCTGTGGGACTTTGCTGCTGGAGAGGAAAAGCAGTGAAATGGGCCACATGGATTCCTTGGATGATTAAATCTGGACACAGTTCAGGTCCTCACTGGATTAAAGTGGACAACTTGTACAATTGTATTGCCTTCATTCTGCTTCACATGAACATGCCGGGAGCCCTGCGAGGATGAGACGGGCAGTTAGGTGATAGTTTGTGAGGTGAATCCTGGGCGATGCAACCTCCCCGTGGATGATACTGTAACTGTGGAAGTCAGACCTGGTTCGGGGGGGGTGGCTCAGCGAGGCAGTGGCCATACGGAAGAAGGATCTAGGATGCTCCAAAAGTGCCTGTATTCTGATCTAGGATGCTCCAAAAGTTCTGTGTCCTCTGTCTGTGTTGACTCAGACAGCAGGACCCGTGTAGATAAATCTGTTGTAAGATTTACATTAACATTTGCCCCATCTCTGTGATTTTTCTCAAGTACCTAGGTATAGTTTTCCCATTGAAGTTATCAGCTCATCTTCATCAGAGGCAAATTATTTTACCCTGCTCATCTGTTTTCTTCTTATCTCATTCTAGTTTGTTGTTTGAATGTGTCTCAGGAGCACCCAAAGTAATGGCTTTTTGCTGCGTCCTTTATTTCAAACATAGGAAACAAGGACCCAAATTTAACATCTTGTTCCACATCTGATAAAGATGTGACAGGGCATAATGAGAAGCAGATTCACTTGGCTAGTGTTCAAGGAACTGGTGAACGTTGGTGCAGGGGTCCAGAAGAGGGGTAAGGGGCAGAAATAAAAAGGAAAAAGTTGTTTTGGGGAATGGGAAGCTTCCCAAGGGAAAGCTGGGGAAAGCTTGTACATCTCTTGAGTGGAGGCCTCCTGGTGCCAAGATCAGCTGGTTCACCTTGACTCATCTGATCGCTGTCCATCCCAGGTCTGGAGCCTTCTGATGTTCTTGACTCACTTGCAACCAAAACCTCAAGGGGTACCTTAGGTAACTGCCTCCTTGTGTTTTGCTTCTGGTCTATGGAATAGTTCTCCCCTGAGTTTCTTTGGAGCAGACCGCCTTCTGAAGAGGCACCAGCCAGCAGCATCTATACTAAAAAAAATAAATAGAGGCTTCTCTTTCATTTATGAGTCTCAAGCCTTGAAAAGCTGGGAATAAAACATCAAGGTTGAAAAGGAGGAGGAATGAATAATTCCAGCATATTAAAAGTTATAATTAGAACTGTGATCAACTGTGGTACTGTCAGGCCTTCTCAAGTGTAATAGCTGTGTAGCTCTGAATAAAAAGCCCAACCATATTTGCAGTGAAACATGGCTCTTGCTGCTGGAGAACGTTCTGGCTGATTACGGAGTGCCGGTGTGTGAATTAGGGTTGCTGTGCTGGGATCCTGTGGGTGGCTTTGTCCAGCGTCCGTATGCGTGCAGGGTTTGCGTAAGACGTACCCTGTAGCTGGTGCTTGGGAATAGCTGGTACTAACCTTTACTTTCCTGAAAACAAAAGCTGGTTTGTGTGTATGGACATGACCTTGTGCAAAGAGTTCTCTGCTGGTGTGTCTGGGTGCTGCTCTGTTAGTGGCAGAGAGTAGGTGAGGGGCATCTGGCCATGCTGACAGCACCTGGTCCATGGGCTATGCCTGAGCACCTGGCATCTAGGAGCATTTTAGGGAACATCTTCCACTGTTTCCCAAAGGTTTTCTTGCTCTAGTGAAGATGGATGAGTGTCATCACGTGGGTGGTCTTGATGGCAGTAGTCATCATGGGCATCACCTGCAGCTCTTGGTCAAAGTGCAAACACGGCGCATGGAGTAAGTGTGTTGCTTCCCCTGCAAGGCTGAATTATTTGCTCTGAGCTCTGACTGTGAATACCAGCCAAGATTTCTCCTTCATGGTTTTGTAGGTAGAAATTTATGACAGCAGGGGAGGAAAAATACTATCAAATTAGAAGTGTGAGGCACTATACCTTTCTTTGCCTTTTTTCATTGGCATAAAAGGGATAGATTCTTGGCAGTTAACAGAACAAGTACTTGAGCTATGGATAGGGTACTTTTAGTAGTGATAGTTAAAAAGCTGTAGCCCATTAATCCTTCTTTTGATAGGCTTGCATGGGATCATGGATACTAGCATTAGATCTGACTTCTTTTCCTTAAGCCTATAACATCTCTGCTAATTCTTGATGTTTCAAACTAGTTGGCTTCAACACTGCAGGATTAAGCCCTGAGACCCCACTGCAGAGCCGTGTTTAAGGGACTGGGTTTTCTGTGTTGAGGCAAACATGTGCCCAGTACCACTGTGACCCTCTTCTCTGCCAGAAACCTGCACATTCAACAAGCTGAAAACCTCCTGGTGCAAACAACAGGTGGAAAAAAATAGACTTAAAAAATACTTTCCTGGAATATTGAAGTAGGCTTCTTGCTTTGGAAGATGGAGCCTGAGGAAAAGGCATCAGTATTGATCTGTGGGATCTCAGAAAACTCCTGGAAAAACTGGTCCTTGCTGTGTGGCACTGAGACAGTGATCTGAGACAGTGGGGTGGATATTTAGTGCAAAACAATCACAGAATCATCATAGAATCATTAGGGACTGGAAGTGACTTCGAAAGATCATCTAGTCCAGTCCCCCTGCCACAGCAGGACCACCTAGACCAAGTTGCACAGGAACACATCCAGGTGGGTTTTAAATGTCTTCAAAGAAGGAGACTCCACAACCCACCCTGGACAGCCTGTTCCAGTGCTCCTCACTGTGAAGAAGTTCCTTCTGCCATTTATATGGAACCTCCTATGTTCCAGCTAATCAAAGATGTGTTGCAACAGATAGTGAGAGTGTAACTGAAGAAGTTTTGCCATGTGGCAAGTTGTGTGTGTGTTTGTTAAAGTATTGTATGGGCATTTAAATGCTTGTAGCAAGACTCTGACCCCTTCATGGAGAACCCTTAGACCGGCAAGGTTTTCTTGTCGATGAACAGTGAAGAACACTTCTAGTATACAGATGGATAGTAATAAAAAGAATTCAGTTTGACAAACTATATTTATTTGGCTGTAAACATTCTTCAGTAGCAGTGGTGGACAGTGGGAGAGTTAGAGAGCTGAGGAGAGCTGGTTTCTTGGTGTGTAAAAAGGGTGAGATATGTGGACATTGACCACATTCAAGAGCATGGTTTGGCTCCTGCAGAGCCCAGGCTGAGACTTGGTGTGGTATGAATGGACATGGGATAAGCTTTCTGGCCTTGTCCTCTCACTGAGTGGTGGAGTTGCTGTCCCATGATGAGGGGAATATCTTCATGAGCCCTGCTGCCAGGGGCTTTCACTGACACACTGCTAGGATGAAAATGGAGAAGTCTTCACCACAGTGGAGAATGGAAAATGGAGAAGTCTTCACCACAGCGAATTCATTTTCATGGAGGTTAATTTTCAAGAGTAAAAGCTCTGAACTCTCCTTTGGGCTCTTTTAATATTTGTAGAGCTTTATGAGGATGAAAGGCTGAGCAAGTGCTTGGTGTTACAGTTCGCAAAGACAGGAGATGACATGCTGCTACCCTACAGTAAGGCAACGTGCTGCTGGTCGGTCTATTATGAGTAAGATCTGGCTGTGGCTTGTTGTATTTGGCAGAGTTTTACAGAGTGTTTGACATAATTCTGTGAGAGAGCTGTGACAAAACAGCAGTACCTGTTTCTTTGTTCTGCACCAAAGCCAATGCTAGTGTGAGAGTCTTGTGTCCAGTTCTGGGCCCCTCAGTTCAGTTCAGGAAGGATACAGAGCTGCTGGAGGGAGTCCAGCGTAGAGCAATGAGGATGATGAAGGAAGTGGAGCACCTCCCTTATGAGGAGAGGCTGAGGGAACTGGGTCTCTTTAGCTTGGAGAAGAGGAGACTGTGGAGTGACCTTATCAATGTCTAAATATGTGAAGGGTGGGTGTCAGGAGGATGGAGCAGGGCTCTTCTCAACGTCATCTGGTGATAGGACAAGGGGCAATGGTTGTAAGCTGGAACATAGGAGGTTCTACATCAATATGAGAAGGAACTTCTTCCCAGTGAGGGTGACAGAGCACTGGAACAGGCTGCCCAGGGGGTTGTGAAGCCTCCTTCTCTGGAGACATTTAAGACCCTCCTGGATGTGTTCCTGTGTGACTTGGTCTAGGTGATCCTGCTGTTACAGGGGGTTTGGACTAGATGATCTTTTGAGGTCCCTTCCAATTCCCTATGATTCTATGAGTAGCTGACCTCCTCTAAAGCAGTTGTTAGTTGAGGCCAGAAAGGATAAAATCTGTCCTTACAGTCAAGTCTGGAGTGCAAAACCCTCCGAGAAAGGTCCTCTCAATCAGGAAGAGCAAACCTCAAGTGGTTGAAACATTCATTATAACTGGATGAGCGTGTGTCAGAAGTACCTAGGGTTGGCGCTGGGAATTGCCGTGTCTCAGGTTAGAAAAGGTTAGCAAAATGTTGGATGTATTCCAGGATAGGGAAGAACAATACTTCAATGTGTGGTAAAACACTGGCTGTTGAGAACTGGGTGCATCATGTCCTGGCAGCAGGAGTAGGAGCTATAAAGAATGAGGAGGTAGGGATGGCTAATGCAGCCCAGTGCAGCATCTGAACAGGTCCCTCCTCCTGGAGACTGGCTGGCTGGACGTTGGCTGGGATGGTTTTTTTCCTCCCAAATTATATAAAATTGTATTATAAACCAAAATATATTATCTCTTTTAACTAGGTGGGTTCTGATGTTTTCCTGCTCCAAAGTTTCTGTATTAATGCAACAAATGCTGCTGGATCTTAAGTCACTGATTATTGTAGCAAGAGTTGCACCAAGTTTGGGGTTTGCTTTCACAAACTGAAAACAGTGGCAGGTGTGACAGCTTTGTGCATGTTCAGTTGCAGTTCACAGAAGATTCTTCCTATCTGGTTCTGAAAAATGGCCATCTGATCCCTCTGCATAACAATATCCCCAGGCTCCTGGCCTTAGCTGGTGACTCCTTCTCAGAGCTGAGATCCCTGCCCAAGCAATAGAGACTGCTACAACCCATCTCCTACTCCAACTTGTGAAGCTGCATCTTTCAGAAGAAGGTTCAGAACTTTTGTTTGGCTCATTTATGGTGGGTTTCTTCATTATGACATCCTGAGTCCTAGAGAGATGGAAGGGAAAGGGTTTTACAAAGTATTAAGCTTTGTACTGGGCCCTGAAGGATGGCATGTCCTCACTGCTTTCCCCATCACTCTGGGTGCTCTGACCTGGTTTCTGCCTGTTCAGAGTGCTGTTCTGCCCCAGCTACCGTCATGATCCCATGAGGACTCGTGGAAGAGCTGTCTTGTGCCAGTCCTGTGGACCTCTCAGAGTCCATAGGACACCATAGTCACTCAGACCCTATGTATGGGCAGCCCCATCACTACATGGGAGTGGTTAAGCAAAGCATGTGAAGCTTTGTGTGTTTGGGGGCTACTGAAGCAGTACAGTTGGATGGGAAGATGTTTGCAGTATCCATCACAAAATAATCCTCGTGTACCCAGCTGACCCAGCTAAGGGGATAGATGGTACCTTTATACCTCACACCTCATCCTTAGGGGATTAATTAGCTGTACTTTTAAGGATATGTTAACATTCTTGAGGTCTTTGGCTCTACTTATTATGACCCTGCTTTTTCATCTCAAACATTTCACTCGTAGAACTGGACAACATTTTCCTGCCTTTGTTCAGTGTCAAAGTCCTTATTTTCACTCAAAGTTATGTCCTGATATAATTTATTCCTCCAATTCTACCAAAGAGGAAAACTGACATCTCAGTTTCTCAGCTTCCTACACAGGGCAGCACAGTACTTGCCTTTTATTCTCAGAGTAGCAGAGTTAGTTGGCAGTGGTAAAATCTGACCCTGTTCTGTCTTGCTGGAGAAGTAATAAAAATAAAATTACAAGGAAATTGTTTGCTGGTTGTTGTTATTTTGCCCTTAGGGTTAAGTGATGTGCTGCTGAAACTGAAGACTTCATGATGGCTCCTTCTCTCTCTGTTATTTGACGTTGCCTTTTGAATCAATCTCTTCCACTTGGAAGATGCTTGCCCACGGGAGCAGGAGCTGACTTTGTGCTGCGGGCAAGCGGCTGCAACCACGATGGGTGTACGAGCTGCTGTCTTGATTCTGAGAGCAGCAGTGTTGATTCAGACTCTGAGACATCTGGGGGACCCAAGGTCCCAACGCAATCAGGATAATTGGAGTCTGCATGTGAATTTTCCTTACAGATGCCCGATTTAGGTTTTGCAGCTGTTTGTCTTTTCTGGCTGTATGGTAGCGGGTGAGGATGAAACCTGCGTTGCTGTCTGGGTGTCAAGCAGCCTATAAATAATTGTGCCTTGCTTCTGAGTTCCAGCAGTTAGGCCGGACACAGCATGCTGCAGCCCTTAGCCCTCGCTGTGTCAAACCTTAACAAACCTATGTGTGCACGAGCGCTTCTACTGCCTGTGTCCTGTGTAAGGGGCTTTCAGTCACAGGATCACAGAACATCAGGGATTGGAAGGGACCTCAAAGGATCATCTGGTCCAATCCCTCTGCCACAGCAGGATCACCCAGACCAAGTCACACAGGAACACACCCAGGCAGGTCTTAAACATCTCCAGTGAAGGAGACTCCACAACCTACCTGGGCAGCCTGTTTCAGTGCTCTGTCACCCTCACTGGGAAGAAGTTCCTTCTGATATAGATATGGAAGCTCACACCCATTGCCCCTTGTCCTATCATTAGATGACACTGAGCAGAGCCCTGCGCCATCCTCCTGACACCCACCCTTCACATATTTATAAACATTAATGTGGTCACTCCTCAGTCTCTTTTTTTCCAAGTTAGACACCCAGCTCCCTCAGGCTTTCCTCATATGGGAAACGCTCCACTCCCTTCATCATCTTCATGGCTCTGCGCTGGACTCTCCCAGTGTCCTTCTTGAACTGAGGCACCTAGAACTGGACACAATATTCCAGAAGCGGTCTCAGCAGGGCAAAGTAGAGGATGAGGAGAGCATCTCTCAATCTGCTAACCACCCCCCTTCTGATCCACCCCAGGATGCCATTGAAAGAGCATACTTGTGAGTTATTGGAGATGCAGAGATTTAAGTGGGAGGCCCAGTGGTTCTCTTAAACCACACAAGAGCTCTGACTGGTGGCAGGAGTATCAGGGGCTGCAAGCCTTGCTCCCAGCGCTTGCTCTAAACACTAATGAACCTGCTGTTACCTTATGCAAAGCCTGTGCTGTGAAGTATCCAGGAGAGTGAAACTCAGGATGTTTAGAAGCCAGTTATCTTCATCCCTCACAGACATTATAAAACAGCCACAGTCCTGACTCACACTTTTATTCCACTATGAGTAATCAAGCTGTTGAAATGATGGAAATATCTCTAATTACCTTTAGCAGTTTCTCATGTTCAGGGAACAGCATAAAACTAATGCACATTTAAAGGTGACTACCAGAACTACCTGCACCCCTAAAGAGCAGCATCACTCACTCCTAGGTGTGCATTTCCATTGTACTAACTCATCGCAGGACTCCACAGGAAGATAAGGACAACCATACAACTGATTAGATGGGAGGCTGGAGAAAAGTGGGTGGGAAATGAATCAATGACTCTGTAGTTGTTACCGTACTCGGATGTGCACAGTGTGGCCAGGTCTAGTGGTTGCATTTGGATACCTGCTCATGAGTAATTCCCCATCTCCTTCTGGCACACAGAAAAGAGCATCTGCATTCTCATTTATTATTTATCTATGAGCAACACTTTTCATGTAATTAGAAATGTCAAGGTAAAATGATCTTTTCTGGGAATAGAAATGGCTCTTGTATGTAAAGGGTGATGTGTGCTTGGAAAGCATGAATACATTAATTAGCGACTATCGAGTTAAAACCAGTGCACTGTGCTCAACTCTCTAGAAGTAATGTTTTGGAGGAGATGATAAAACTTGATATAGCCCCTTGTTATTGCTGATCCTCTTAAGTGGCAATTTCTTGGTAATTAAAGCATGTTCTGTTTATGTGGTGTTATACAATCCCTGTGTGTAATGAAGTGCTTTGTTTGTGGATGCACGTGAAGTGCAGTGTGTGGGAAGAGATGCGCTGTTCTATCGTGCCTGTGCCTTGTGCGTACCCCTCTTTCACACTTGGTCACGCCTCGGTTTGCTGCCCTGACTGATATCCATGAAGTGAGTCTCAGCAGCAAGTCCAGTTTGTGAATGTTGGTTCTGCAGGGAAAAGCAAGGCAGCATGCAAGAAATGTCAAGTGTCTCTCGTAGGAGGAGTGGAGGTGGCAGGCGTGGAGTGGATAAGGATTAGTTCTGCTAGTCCTATGTATCTTATGAAAAATGCTGCTGAATTCATGGGAAGTCATCTTTCTTTCTGGGGATACCTTCTGCATGCCCCTTCTCCAGGCAGTGTGCTCTGGCTTGGTGGACGCTGCAAATGCCAAATCCTCAGTTCCATGACAGAAGAACTGGAGTAGGGCACTAACAAAAGAGGTGCTGGTTTTAGTGTTAAATGTCATCTGGGGACCGCATCACTTAAGGAAGGATCTGCCAATTCATATTAACCTGGGGATGTTCAGACCCACTTGTGCTACAGACAGACCTTACCACGTGGCTTTCTGTTCTTTCTTTTATGTGGCCAAAGGGGAGTGCACAGCCTTTGTGTTGTCAGTCTTTGCTAGATAACTCTGTTTCACCATCAGTAAATCTTTTAATAATTTTTATAAAGGACCAGCTGTAGTAAGATTAATGTCTCAAAGCTTCGGGAGATGAGAAATGGTGTTTTTCATGAAGTCTGGCTCACATGGGTAATTTCTCTGGAGTCAGTGGGATGACTTCCTTGAGTAGGGGCCATTAGTCATTGTGTCTGGCTCTGTATGTCCTTAATGAAGCGTATGTTGCTGAAGGAAGATTGCTTCTTCTAAGAAGAAGGCACAGATTCAGACTTACTGAGTAGTTGGTGTTGTGGGCAATAATTGCTGCTCAGTAGTTTTATGATTTTAGGAAACATGACTCAATAAAATGCTTCCATCAAGAATGGCCATTATGTTTTTAGTTGGAGTAAGTTAGATGCTGCTGGATCAGAGGAAAGAGAGTCTCCATTAGCCTAGAAAACAATTGTGTTCTTGTTATGAAAAATACTCTGCTGTATTCATTCTGCAGAATCACAGAACATCAGAGATTGGAAGGGACCTCGAAAGATCATCACCTCCTGCTCTGGCAGGAGGACTCCGATCCACAGCAGGATCACTTAGACCAAGTCACACAGGAACACATCCAGGCAGCTTTTACATGTTTTCAGAGAAGGAGACTTCACAAACCCCTGGGCAGCCCATTCCAGCACTCCATCACCCTCACTGTGAAGAAGTTCCTTCTCACATTCATATGGAACTTCCTATGTTCCAGCTTATACCCATTGCCTCTTGTCCTATCACTAGATGACACTGAGAAGAGCCTGGCTCCATCCTCCTGACACCCAGTACTTACCCTTGGGGGAATCCACTAGATACAGGCCTCCAACTAGACTCTGTCTCATTGTCCACTACTCTCTGGCTTCTATCCTGCAACCAGTTCACAATCCACCTCACTACCCAATCATCTAGACCACATTGCCTCAGTTTAACTGTGAGGCTGCTGTGTGAGACTGTGTCAAATGCCTTACTGAAGTCAAGACAGACCACATGCACTGCTTTGCCATCATCTGTCCACCTAGTTATGCCCTCATAAAAGGCGATCAGGTTGGTCAAGCATGACTTCCCATTGGTGAAGCCATCAAGGATGGCTTTTTGGGATGGATGTGAGTCTGACTGGTCTATAATTACTTGGATCCTCCTTCTTACCCTTTTTGAAGACTGGAGAGACATTTGCTATCCTCCAGTCCCTAGGCACCTCTCCTGATCCCCTTGACTTAGTAAAGATGATGGAGAGTGGCCTAGCTATGACTTTTGCAGTCTCTCCTCTCTCACTGGCGGGTGCAGACCAGAACATTGTCCTACTAGTGCCCACCCAGCAAAAATCCCACCCCACTTAAAATCTAGTTTAGAGCCCTGTGAATGAGCTCTGCCAGTTCTTTCCCCAGAACCCTTTTTCCCTTCTGAGATACACCAATCACATGTGGACCTGTCAGGTCTGGTGTCTTATAAAACCAGCTGTTTACAAAGAACCCAAAGCCCTGCCTGTAGCACCAGTCTTGCAGCCAGGCATTTATGGACTGAATCCTTCTATTCCAGCCCATGTCCTCACACAAAAATAGAAGTAATGAAGAGAATACAGTTTGTGCCCCAGACTCTTTCAAGAAACGTCCTAAGGCCTTGAAATCTTCATTCCTCTTGGGCTACACAATACAGCTTCCTCCCCACCTGTGTGGAAGATCAGCAGTGGGTAATAGTTGATCTCACCAGGTTAGGGAGTGTCCTAGGGATATTCCTGGTTCAGGCTCCAGGTAGACTGCAGACTTCTGTATGATGACGGCTCATGTATATGAACTTTGCACATTGGGTCCTCAGTTCCTTTGAGGAGTGAGTCTCCAATAACTACTACCTTTGTCGTCTTCTTTGTCGAGGAGGCTGTCATATTACTGGAAGACCTCTCTGATTCCTGCAACCATGCTAGGACCCCCAAAATGGGTTGCACATCGTCTATATCCTTAGACTGGCTGTCCTCCAGTAGAGGCTCATATGTATTTCTCAGTGGCACCTGGGGAGGTGAGGCAGGCAAGGAGGGTGCTTGCTTTGTGCCATGACTTGACTCCTCTTCTACTTGGGCTTCTGCCCTTCATCTGGGAAGTGCAGCATACAGGGTCCCCTTGGTTCTGACTCTTATTTGGCTATTGTCCAGACTGCAGAGTCTGGCTCCGCCAGTCTGCCTCTATTTCAGCCTTTCTAATGCTCCAGAGCATTCCCACTTCCACTTGTAGCTTTTCAACCTTGTCTTGCAGCTGTGCTGCTTGGTGAAGCAGATAATCTACCTGCTCGCATCGTACACCATCTGGGAAAAACAAGAGACTGTTGCATTCCCTGCGGCCTGTTACCTACACAGCCTCGTCTTGCTGGGGGATCTCTCTTTGGGTTCCCACATCCATGTGCTGTGGTGACTGTAGCCTGGTCTTTCTCTGCTGCCAGATTGACACAATATTTTTTGGCCCCCCTGACGGCTAAAAACGGTTAAGGTGGCTGCTCTGTCACTCCTTCATGTGGTCTGAGTGATGTATAGGATGGGAATGGCTGGAAGAGACCCCACAGATCAACCTGCACTGCTTTGAAAATCGAGTGTTTTTTCTCTGATGATCTAATTTGATGGACTTATTGATATGGGTCCTTTGCTGGCCTGATAACAGTGCTCTGCAGGCAGCAGTGCTGAGGGCAGAGCAGTGGGGGGTTCTCTACAGCAATTCTGTGCCCTAATTTGGACTGGAACTACTGGAGAGTAGCTGAAAAAATGCAGAGTAGTAAAGAATCTAAGGTTTTTCTTATTGCGGACCAGCTAACCAGGGCTCTTCAGAAACAGAAATGAAAGCAATGCTATCAGAACGGTTGGGATAAAAATATCTGCACTGAAAAAGGTAAACAACCAGATGAAGCTATAAAGTGGCATCTCTGACTAATACAGGAAAAATAGCAAACAACATTGAGTACTTGGATATATTATATAAAATAATGCAATCTTGGCCAAGTATATCAAGGAAAAGGAGGGAGATTTTAGACTTGTAGAGAAGAGAGAATGATTTTGTCTTTACACTAACTCCATTACTGATAATGTCTGAAGTATTTTATGATGCAGGGGTAGTCACCTTTGATGTATCTTTATGGAAAATAATTAGAAAGTCACAAAGAGCTTGTATGGTGATAGGAAGGATGATCCAAATCTAGAAAATACATGCTCAATTAATATATATAAAGACTTTGGTCCAACGAGTCATAGAAAATTCTCAGAAGCAGAAAAAAATAACACTGTGCTGTTTCTAAAAAAAGGAGGTATTTGCTGTCGCTGGCCCATAAACCTGACTAAATCACTGTACGAGAGAAAATCATTACCCAGCAAACAGCAAAATCAGGCATTTCACTGGAACAAATGATGTCAGACAAATTTCATTGCTTTTTCTGATAGAGACAAATCAGTAGATGAGGGCGAATACAGCTCATGTTATTTATGTCTGTCCTGTGATAAAGCACTTGCTGTCAGGTTGCACTGAAACCTGCTCATAAAATAAATACAGCCAATGCTTTTGCGTGGATTGGTAAGTGGCCAAGGAGTTAGAAAGCAATGACAGGTCCAGCCAGAGATTCATAGTGAGGCAACTAGTTCACAGAGAAAAAGCATTTCTATTTCCTTTGGTAGGGGTAAGTTTGAGCTACCCTCAGAATCTGTGTAGATGGTACTAAATGGGTAGGGATAGGAAAGGCTGAGGAGAGATGAGATAATTCATGGCATGCAGACACTTTATAGCTAAAAGTGTAAGTTGGTGACAGAGCATCCTAGAAATTACTTTTACATGCCCACTGTTTGCTTTATTTTGTGTTTGGTGCACAAAAAGAAAAATGACATGAATCTCCTCCTTGTTTCTATGCAAAAGAAATAATTTGCCATAAGCTGTGAATTGACTGAGTATCTATAAATATTTGAAAGGTGGGTGTCAGGAGGATGGATCCAGGCTCTTCTCAACGTTATCTAGTGATAGGACGATCCATCAGCCCCGTGCAGGTACATGCTCTGTCTGAGGCTGGGCTGGACATTAAAAGTGTGCTCTGTATTTTGTGTTGAAATGGAGGGGGTGGAAATGTTCACACATGCTGGAGTGTTCTACAGCAGAACTACAAGTGAAGATGTTCTCCCAAATGACTGGGTTACTGCACACTAGCTACTATCTACCAATATTAAATAATGACTTTCTAATGGCTTCTTGGAGAAAGGAGGGTTATTTTAACAGTTATTAAATTAATAAATAAATTTGTAAGTAAAATAAAAATAATCTAAAATAATTTTTCAGCAGAAAGCAGCCACGTGGAAATAAGCAGATGCAGGGATCCAGAGTGACAACACACGAAATTTGCCAAGTAGCCTAGTGAAAAAGAGCAGTTTGGTGACAGAAAGCACTAGTCTGTCTCCTGCTGGCTTTTCCTGAAGAAATAGTAAGAGATACCAGTGATGAAGGTTGTAAATAAATGGCTTAGATAAAAATTAAATTCCATTTCAGATTTTATTTAATCCTGATTAAAATTAAATAAAAAAACTCAATTCAAATTAAAATAGGTTGTAAATGGAGAGTGAAAATGCAACATCAATTTTATTCTGCTCTGTGTGGTCCCCTGAGCACTGAGTTGCAACTGAACTGCCTGAAAAGGCTACAGCATGAGATGAGGACATCTTGTTTCTAGCAGGGTGAGTGTTTGGAGATGACTGGGGTGACCAGGGCTGGTTCCTGGACTCCTGGGTCCATCTCTGCATCCTGCAGTGGCAGCACTGGAGGCTTTCCAAGGCTCTGCTTTTCCCCTGGTGAGCAAAAGTGTGATTTTCCTGGGAATCTGTGCTGGGTTTAGAGTTTCTAAATGACACACAAGTGTTCTGAGGGACACTGCTGATGAAACTGCTGTTGTTTAAAAACCCTTTCAAGGTGCAGGTAAGATAATGACCGAACCAGTGCTGGCAGCGTGTCTAACTCTTTGTCATCCTGTCTTACCAAAACACCTCTGTGTGCAGTGGTGGGTCCAGGGAGCCGGCAGCCTGTTGTTGATGATGTGAAGTGTGCATCCTTGCAGGTCCAGCTCTGGTGGCCCCCCGCGTTGCTAAGGCTATTTGCAGGCTGAAAAGGTTGTCCTGCCAGCATGTGAAGCAAGAAAGACTTTAATGAGTCTGCCTCTCACAGTAGTGGAGATTAAGGGCCAATTATAGGTGGTGTTTAGGTTTCAGGATCATTAAATTCATCAGGAAAACACATCCTAGTTCCCGTGAGGATGTTGTGTTTTGCAGACGAAGAGACAGATCTACCTGCTGCCTTTGTTCACTGCCAAGAAACAGGGGAAAAAAAATCCTGTTGGAGGAAAAGCAGTTCAATGTAAAATTCAGTAGCGTAAGATGAGGCCAACCATGAACCTGGTCTGTTCTGTTGACTTGTATGACCAGGTTGCAATATTATTTGCACGTGTCTAGTTTTATCTGTGAAGTTATAGCATGATAGATAATATATGTCTTTGTAATGTATTCCTTACACTTGAAACAACCCTCTACCTCCTCTTGGCAGTGATGACCTTGCCTTCTGCCTCCATCTTCATTCTCATTTCTTCCTTCTCCTTATAATACTTCCATTTATCTCTTTCCTCTAGCAGCCTCGTGCTTCTTCCCCTGCTGCAGCACATTTGGGTTTAGAAATTATTTTATGAACTGAACTTCAGCGAGAGACAGCCCCAGCTCCTGCAAGTCATCTGTACATAAAAGACCAATTAACCTTGTGAATCAATCCTGAAGGAAGCTGCAGAAGATCTCTGCTATTCATAAGTCTATGGGGTTTTTATCCCCTCTCTCTTTTCTTTGAAATGTGCCATCGGATCAAGCTGTAAGGAGACTCGATTGGCTTCAGTGGTGCAAATGAAACTGCATGCTGATACAGAGTTGGACTCAGTGGTTTCCTTTGAAGAATACTTGTTCTGGGGAAAAAAGCACCGCAACAAGTTGTAGCTTCAGTAACGATGTATTGGGGTGACTTTGGACCAAAGAAATTTCTTTTAGCCAAGACAGTTGTAGAAGTCTTTGTGATTTAACATCTTTGGAGCAGAGGATTATTTTCGCAAAGCTGGGTGTAAATGCACCAGGGGTCGTTTTACAGGCTGTTACTGTGGAGAGGAGCTATCAAAATAGAGCAAGTTATTTGTTTTAAGAACAAGAACATAGACAACAGAGATAACGACAAATATTGGCAACAGATTCTGTTCCCTTGAAGGGGAACTTGGAGATAGTGCCAGATTTGGATCAAAAGTCTCTAGACATGTGGTGAAGCCTTCACGCTTACGCTCAAGCGATGGAATACGTTGGGCTCTCTCATTTATTTCTTAGAGCACTGCATTTTCAGAGCAGTTCTGGTTTTTTAATGCCCAAATGTGCTATATACAGATACTCTTGATTTCAGTAAACAATTAACCCTCATGTTAGGGAATGCTTTCACTAGTCGGAGTAAGAGCGCGAGACTTACGTGCTACAAGTTGGGGACTGCATTGAATTTATAATTTTCTCACTCTTTGACAAGATTCTGTTAAAGTCAAGCTAAAGGAACAGACTTATCCTTTGCTTATTGAATCAGACTTTGCAGTTCAAAAAAAAATCACATTAGGGAAATCCAAGGAAGGAACCTCTTACTACTAACAGGAAACCGATAAGAAACTGCAAGTGAAGCCAAGTTGGACCGGGAGCCTGGAAATTCATAGATATTTGCCAGCTGCGGAGCCACGATCCTGAAATGCGCTGCAGTTACGCTTGAAGTTGATAAGAAATGAGAAAGCTTCTCTTCTCAGCTGAACTCCAGGACAATCTTGAGTGCTGAGGGGCATAGTTTTAGGTTTTTCTTTTCAAAAAAGTCCAAAATGCAAGTCGGCCTTGACTTGTACTGCAGGAGGATGGATTCAAGGGTGCTGAAGGCAGAGCAAGTTTTTCCACTGAATTTGTGTCGTTCCCGAATTGCTCTGCATCCTCCCGCCCATCCCTCCCTCACTTGAAGCCCAGGCTTTCATTTTTGTAGCTGTGTCAGTTTTTCATGATGAAAACACAGAGCTGCTCTCTCTGTAGCTGGGTTTGCAGCAGTGCAGGAGATGCTGTAAGACCATAATAGACTAAGAACCTCTGGATGTATGAGCAGTTCTAGGCTATTAAAAATCTCATCTGCAGTCTGTCCCCAAGTATGTAGTAATGGTCTGTGCTCCCAAATACACAAAGGTGTAAAAGTGGGTGCTACACCTGAAGACTTTGACAATTTGGATAGCATAAAGATAACGTGATATCAGTGATGAGGGTGTTGCTATTAAGCCTTTTCACCAGGGCGTTTCTGGAGCAGTGAGTGGGGCGGGATCTTCTCTCCTCCTCTTCACTTCTCTTGCCCAGTGCTGTGATGATGGAACAGGCTGCCCAGGGAGGTTTTGGAGCTTCCTTCTCAGGCGATCTTCAAAAACATCTTGGACACATTCCTGTGTGGCCTGACCTAGGTGATCCTGTCCTGGCAGGGGGGTTGGAATAGATGATCTTTCCACGTCCTTTCCACTGCCTAACATTCTGTGATTCCCCTTGGGACTGGTTCCTGCTCCAGTAGTATTTCCACTTATGGGGTGCAGTAGGAAGGAACAGGACCCATTGGTCTCCTTTCTCTTGCCCTAAACTTGTGGACACCTCTGTCCCAGACACTGTAATAGCCTGGAGAGGAGAAGGCTCCACGGAGACCTGATAGTGACCTTCTAGCACCTGAAGAAGGCCTACAAGAAGGCTGTAGAGGGACTGTTTACGAAGGCCTGTAGTGGTAGGACGAGAAGTAATGATTTCAAATTAGAGAAGGGTAGATTTTAATTGGATGTTAGGAAGAAGTTCTTTATTATGACGGTGGTTGAACACTGTAACAGGTTTCTCAGGGGGATAGTTGAGTCCTCATCCCTGGAGATACTCAACATGAGGCTTGATAAGGCTCTGGGCAACCTGATCTAGTTGAGAAGGTCCCTGCTCATGGTAGGGGAGTTGGACTAGATGACCTTTGCAGGTTCCTATATATCGATGATCTCTTGGGGCTCATACTCCTCTTGTCCGTTACTCATGCCACGTACTCAGAGTCTGTGTTCCGAGTTTCAGTGGAAGGAGTTAGCTGTAGACTGTGTGAAGAAAAGAAGGCTGTGGCATGGCAGGGCTTCTGGTTTCTTGGTGGATGTGGGATGTGTTCAGCATTGCACAGAGTTACAGGTGAGCCAGCCTTTTCCCTTTTGCATCTGAAGGTACTTCCATGTGGCTGATGGTGCTGGGGGAATGCTATAAATATTTGGACAACCTTCTCCATACTTGGCACTTTACTGATGTTCGTTGCAGCTACATCTTGGTCCCCATATGTTCATATAAACTCCTCTTGACATTAACAGCAATCTGTGTCAACCAAGGGACTCGTAAGAAGTGACATCCTCACGGCATATGAGTGGGTGCAGTAGGTACGAGATCCTCGGTTGGTGGGATGCCATAGCCTTTGTTTCTGCTCCAGGTTGCCGGGATACAGACTACCAAACTGACAGATATGAGTGGCTAATTAATTACTGATTTCCCTGTCAGCAAACTACGGCTGCCACTTCTCAAGGCAGTCTGCTCTGCGTTTCTTAGTGGTTCCAGCTCTGTTGAAAGCTCAGCAGGGCTGGGTGGTTTGTCCTCTTCCTATCCATACAATGTTTTTTTCTCTGTGGAGAACTGTCTTTTTAGGAGATAGTTTTCCTTTTCTCAATTAATGGCTTTGTTCACACTAGATTTACAGGTTCACAGAGTGGAGGTTTTGCTGCCAGCTTTATTCCGCTCACTTTGGCTTCCTAGGACTCCAGAAATGTGGAAAATGCAGTCAGACAGAAAACAGCAAAGCATGAGCTGCTTCTCCAGAAGAGCAGAGGACTCTTCCAGTCACTTGAGAAGCAAATAACACACATTTCATTTGTCAAGGGTTAATTTTTGTCTGGGACAAAGTGAACCAATTTAGTGCAGTTAAGGTGCTAATGGGCCGAAACAAAAGCAAAACTAGGAAGGTTTGGAAACCACTTGTAAATTGCAGGCAAAATGAAAACTAACTCAATTTGGGAAAAAAAATACCCCAAGACATTTCATTCACCCTACATAATCCGAAACATTTGCAAAAATGTGATCACTTCCCACAAAATATCTCAGGGCAATGGACACCAATTGGAACACAGAAGGTCCAGTTTAAACATAAGGAAAAACTTACGGTGAAGGTAGTAGAGCATTGGAACAGGCTGCCCAGAGAGTCTCCTTATCTGAGGACAATCAAAACCCACCTGGGTGTATTGCTGTACGATCTTCTCTTCCTGATAGTGCTTTAGCTGAGGAGTTGCACTAGATGAACTCCCTTCCAACCTCTACCATTCAGTGATGCTATAAACTGATGCTTTTCTAAGCAGCAGTTTTTCACCCCAAAACTCCCAGACAGTTCCTGTCCATAGGTACCGAATTTTCTGCCATGGTGTAAGACCAGATCATAGAATCATAGAATCAAAGTATCATTAAGGTTGGAAGATCTCCAGGACCATCAAGTCCAACTGTCAACCCAATGCCACAATGATGTCCTCTTGCATAAGAAAATTGTCCTGCTGTAGTCTGGAGCATCTGAGCAGCAGCAGGAGCCCTGGGGGGCTCCCGGGGCCCTGGGAGAGCATCTTCCGTTGCTGTATTGTGTCCAGTTCTGGGGCCCTCAGCTCAAGAGGGATGTGGAGCTGCTGGAGGGAGTCCAGCGTAGGGCAACAAGGATGATGAAGGAAGTGGAGCACCTCTCTTATGAGGAGAGGATGAGGGAGCTGGGTCTGTAGCTTGGAGGAGACTGAAGGGTGACCTTATTAATGTCTATAAATATGTGAAGGGTGGGTGTCAGGAAGATGGAGCAGGGCTCTTCTCAATGTCATCTAGTGATAGGGACATGGGGCAATGGTTGTAAGCTGGAACATATGAGGTTCCACATAAATATCAGAAGGAACTACTTCCCAGTGAGGGTGACAGAGCACTGGAACAGGCTGCCCAGGGTGGTTGTGGAGTCTCCTTCACTGAAGATGTTTAAGACCCACCTGGATGTGTTCCTGTGTGACTTGGTCTAGGTGGTCCTGCTGTGTCAGGGGGATTGGACTAAATGATCTTTCGAGGTCCTTTCCAACCCTAATGATTCTATGATTCTATGGTTCTATGTATGGAGTAAGATGTTTTTGGAAGGTAAAACCTGAGCACCTTCTTGGTAAAACTAAGCACTTCCTCTCTGAAGTTTAAAAATGAATATTTTTCCTATGGTTCTCCCCCTGTTCCTATTCCCAGAACAAAATCTTTTCTCCCTTTTCACGTGTTCTTAGTTTTAGGCTTACAAATGTGCTCTGCTTCTGCTGGATATAATCTGTTTAACATAAAACAGTTGCCTGAGGCTGCAGCTCCTAACCAACCACTAGCCAGACCTAATTCAGACACAGTTCTTATTGGCCTGCACTGCCCAATCATTTTTGTTTTTGTAGTTTGCCTTTCCTGGCTGCAGAAATCTTCAGAGGATCCCTAGTCATGTGTTAAAGCTTGTTTGGTCTGAAGAGTTAATCCTTCCTAAGACAAGTCTTTGCTGTCTCACGTGCCCGGGTGTTCATGGAAATGCAGGCTAAATCCAGAAGTGCTTTCCCTAGAAACTCATGGCCTTCTGCAGTAGGAAAGGTCTTTATTCACCTTAGGAAGAGACCACCAAAGCTGCTGTCTTTAACATTTTCCTCCTGTGTCATAACCTCAGTTTATCCCCATGTCTGTCTTCGCTTTGGAAAATTAAATTGTTTAATTGCTGGAAATTTGATTCTCTCTGAAGAGGAAGTGCAGACTCCCCTGCCTAATCTCCCTGTATCTACCCCCTCAGCCTTTTAGCAGGGTTTGGTATGCAAATAGATCCGTGCCTCCCTTCCTTTCCTGCCTAAATTTCTACTCATGAAAAATGAGATTTTCAGTGTTTGGGCTCATGTTCATTTCCAGGAGTGCACTCTGGCTCTTCAGCGAGATGCTGTGACGGGCTCTGCCTATGGAAGAGCCCTTTTTCCCTCTTGGGATTGTTATGTGAATGGCAATATTGAATAATGAGGCCATTTGTCACAGGAAGATTTATGTGAGATTCTTGGAGGTAAAAGGACAAAAGTTGTTTGCATGCAAGTGCTAGAAAACCTTTGTACTTCTATGATTACCTGATCCCATCGGAAATGTTCCTTTGGGAGACGCCCAGTCAGGGCTGTATTGAAGCCGTGGGCTCCAGACACAAATAATTACACAGCAAACACGCCGAGGGTGTGAGCACCCTTCTTTAGAGAACCTGCATAATCCTACGGTCCTCCTTGTGACCTCATGGTTCACTTTCCCCAACGCCACTGGTGTCTGTCTCCAAGTCTCCATCCTTCAGCGAGGCACAGCCCACAGTGTCAGTTGTGCCTGGTTTGCCATGTCGCTCGCTGCTTATTACCAAATGGCAGCAGAGATTTAGGTGTTCAGTCTCTAATTCACATTCTGCACCACATGGGGTGTCTTCAGGTAGTTTACCCTTGTGGGAACTCTGTTAACATCCAGGACCCATGTAGANGTGAGCACCCTTCTTTAGAGAACCTGCATAATCCTACGGTCCTCCTTGTGACCTCATGGTTCACTTTCCCCAACGCCACTGGTGTCTGTCTCCAAGTCTCCATCCTTCAGCGAGGCACAGCCCACAGTGTCAGTTGTGCCTGGTTTGCCATGTCGCTCGCTGCTTATTACCAAATGGCAGCAGAGATTTAGGTGTTCAGTCTCTAATTCACATTCTGCACCACATGGGGTGTCTTCAGGTAGTTTACCCTTGTGGGAACTCTGTTAACATCCAGGACCCATGTAGATGAAGCACCTCCTTCACTGGAGATGGTTAAGACCCTCCTGGATATGTTCCTGTGTGACTTGGTCTAGGTGATCCTGCTGTGTCGGGGGATTGGACTAGATGATCTCTTGAGGTCCCTTCCAATCCCTAATGATTCTGTGATTCTATGAAATATCCCAAATCACCTGGGTGGTTGGCTGCACCTTTCAAGCTGCAGGTTTCTCACTGCTAAACCAAAGGTGGTACCTTGGTTGATGATGAGTTTCCTGTGGGAAAAGAGACCAAAAAGATGTTTTCTTCTTCCATCTACCTTCGTTCGACATAGTAGTATAGCTTATGATTTGGGTAGCATGTGGCTGGAGAAGAAAAAAGTGGTCAGAGTTTGGTTATGTGCTTGGTAGCATCATTCGCCCCATTTTTCCTTCCTGCAAATCCATGCTGAGTGTGTAAGTGCAATGGCCTGTGCAAACAGCTGGCAGCCACCTATATTATTGCTATTTCAAATTATAGAGGTCTGTTCTCTTGTGGAGCTGGGGGAAAGGCATTTATTGGTCTGGGTACACCCACTTCTGTCTACAAAATGTAGGTTCTGGCTTTTCAGAGTGTTTCTCTGCTTGGGTTTGCTTGTGGTGGGAGCTGGTGTATGAGTGTCCAGGTCCCAGCAACTGAGGGATTGTGGGCAGGACTGAGCTACTGGTGCTTAAAATCGCTTGTGGGTGGGATGTTGTGAGGGTGGGAATTGGTTGTCTGTCTATGATGTGCTGGGTCTTGTTCAGCTGCAGTTAATGTTGAAGAGGAAGAGGGGTCAGGATGTGCACGATTATTCCTTAGTGTGAGCTTATCACTGATCTCAGACACTGATGAACATTTTTGTGCGTGGGATGAGGACACAGAGTCATAGAATCATCATAGAATCATTAGGGATTGGAAGGGACCTCAAAAGATCACCTAGTCCAATCCCCCTGCAACAGCAGGATCCCCTAGACCCCATTCTATTGCAATGGTAAAGTTTGCTGAGGCTCCTTGCAAACCCTCAAGAGTGGTGGTTTTTGTGGCACCTCCATGACGTGCACTGTCCACCAGGTACCTTCAGAAAAGTGCTCCACTGCTTTAAACCCAAAGATAGACATTGGATTATACTTTCTTCCATCTCTCTACAGGTGCATCCATCAGCCACCATAGGTATCACATGCCTCATGGTCTCCATGAGGAGGATATGGGCCTTGTTATAGACAGCACCGGGCTGTTCTTGTGTGATGCTCATGCTTGATCATGCCTGAACCCATCTGCATCTTCCAGCAACTGCTGGCCACAGCTTTTACACCAAGCAGACAGCTGCAGGGAAAACACCTTGGCTTCTCCTCCACTCCCCACAGCCCTGCATTCCGCACACACTGCTACTTGCTGATTGCCCTGCCATCCCTCATATGTGTTTTTTCCATAAGGGTCAATCACATCACTAATGCCATCATCTGTCTGCCGGCGATGACTCCCCAGGACCTAACATTTTGCTGTGTAATAACACAGAGGCACTTACTTCTTTGAGGCTGTCTCCGTGAATCACCCTAATGCATCTGCACAGCAGAAGGGATTTGGAACTGATGCAGCCCAGATCATCACTATTGATTCAGCCCTCCTTTCTGTTTGACACTGTTTATGTTTTTTTAACGAGGACATTGTTAAAATTGGCCGTGCAGCTCAAGTTGTGCTGAATCATCATCCATAAATCACTGGGTCAGGCTGCCTTTTTATTTAATCTCCCTGTGTGATGGAGGGGGGGGGCAGTAGTGCTCGGGGGCAGTCCAGCCCCCAAGGGATTGGTCACTCCCGGGTTTAATTTTGTTGTGATTTACTGCAGCATCACATAGTATTATGAAAAAAAAGGCAAAGCAGGGTCTGAAGCTTGGGCAGATGGCCTGTGCTGGTAATCCTTCATCGTAATGGCTCCTGACGAGGCAGCTGCGGCTCGCTGCTGGTCAGGGTTTTTCCTTCAGACACAACGGTTTTCCTGGGATATGAAACTTGGCTGTAGCTGTTTTCTTCACTCGAGCATCACTCATAGAAAAGAACAACACAGAAGAGGGAATTACTCTTTTGGAAAGGGAAACAACCTCATTCCCATTGAGATAACCTGCTGGCATGGGACATTTTCTCTTTGCCTGTGCTTATGCCTCTTGAAAAAAAATGCCTCAGCCTTTAAATTGTGTTGGACAACTTTCATAGAGGCTGGATGTGGAAGCCTACAAGATTAAAACAGCTTCAGGTGGTCACACATCTTCACAAGAGACCAACACAGAGCCAACGGTGAATTTGGGAGTATGGGGCTGCTTTGATTTTGGGGTTTGATTTGATTTAGCAGTTTATTTGTTCTCTTTGTGAATCCCATGGGTGCAAAGCTGTTTGTTCTCCTGCAGGAAACCCCCAGGAACTTCGCTGTGTTGTCTTCTTGTGTTGGATTTTCCATCCTGCCCAAGGTGTCGGGCGAGTGGAAAGGCTGCAATAGAGACTCACTGCCTTCTGTGCCTGTGTGTGTAAAATCCCCAGCCAGTGGCAGAGGATTCATAATTCTTTCTCTCTCCCTATGCCTAGCATGTTGATTTGCCACAGTCAGGATGAGCAGACTGCTTGTGACGATTCATTACGAGCACTGAATTATGGCATGAGGCAGACAGCTGCTTGGTGCCTGACAAATTATGAACAAGCAGGGTAGGAGAGAAAGGCACGTGGCAAATAGCAGGCTGGAAAGGCATAGGATGGCTTTTGCTGACTTGGCAGGGCTGTTCCATTCCTGGAGTCTCCCTGAGTGCTGCAGAGGACCCTTAAATCTTGTTGATTTGGGTTATCTCTGCGTAGGTTATTATGACAGAATGGTTCTGATGGTGTCTCCATCTGACACCATAAAGCTTTGGCTGGGCTATCTTCTGCTCGTGTGGAAGTGGAACTGCCATAAAGTGCGTGGTGTGGTTATATTTTGAATTCACTACAGTCTGACAAAATTTTAAGTCTGTAGTGTTTTCTTTCAGTGAAATAAGTGACATTTTCCAAATATCCAGTGTGTTGGGTTTGGGGTTGTTTTTTTTTTTTTGCTTAGAAGAAGATGTTTTGGTGAGTGAGAGTGAATGCTTCTGCTTTTGGCTGGAAAGGAAGTCATCTCCTATTGAATTGATATTTCATAATGAAACATCCTTTGCTTTTCAACTGAGAAAACCCCACAGCTCAAACAGTCTGCCCTCCTTCCTGTCTTTAGAATGAATGACTTGACTTTACTGAGTGGTTTCATCTTAAAGACCCTCAGGTGGCAGAGAGTCCAGAGGTAACATGTCCCATCCTCTGCAAACCCTTTCTTTCTCCACAGACAGTGAAAGGAGACTCATTTAGACTCATTTAAACGGGGACAGCAAATTTCCAGGCCCCCACCTTGAAGCAGCTTTGATACCATTGACGCAGGTTCATATTGTGGAGAAGAAATGGAAACGTGAACCTGCTATGCCTGCGCTTCATTCTGATTCTCAAAGCCACTTCTGAATGCATTTGGTTGCCCACCGCAAGGTGCAAACGTGATGCCCATGTGACATCTCTTCATTTCCATTTGTCCCTCCTTAAATGCTGAGTTTTGTTTAAAACCTCAGTGCTGGCAAAGTGTGCTGTGATCAGTGGTGGGAAGGTGCCGTGGAAACCCACGCCAGCGTTAGCCTGAGAAACGCCAAGCTGGCAGGCTTTGGAAGTCAGCTGCTTTATATGCACACTGCCTTCCAGGCTATTATTTGTCTTATTTGATTTTTAATCTTTTTCACATCTAGACTACACTGTGCTGCTTTGGGCTGACGTGAGATGGATGATAGTGGTGGTCTGGTGTAACAGCCCACATGCTGAGTACCTTTGAACAGCACCCACTGCCTTTGGAGGGGGAGGGAAGCCTGTTTGGTCGATAAAAGCAGGTTTAGCAGCACTACCTGCCTAATAGGCTGGAGAACCCCATTCACATCATTTGTGTGTTGAGCTTTCCTTGGCAAGAAAGCAGATGGATTATCAGGAAAGCTTTTCAGAATGACAGAAATGGGCCCAAATGCTCCTATTTTGTCACTGTTTGGATCTTGTCACTGTCACTGCTTAGATTGGGATTGTTGTGGTGGGGCTGCCCTAGGGAGACTTCTTTCTGTGGCGAAAGCAATTCATTTCCCTCAATCCATCAGGCAGGAAGTCTCACTTGGATGTGATCTTCTCTAGGTACTCCTGATCTAACAGGGAGACTGGATGAGATGATCTTCAGAAGTCCCTTCCAACCCCTACCATTCTGTGATTCTGTAGTTCTGTGATTTAGGATGCACTTAAGGAGGAGATTGATCCAGTCTTTAGAACCCCAGGAGACCTACATTCACTTTGCTTGTGTGCCATCTTGTCGAAGCACTTGGGCCACAGCTCTAAGCTGGTCAGAATCACAGAAGCCTAGCTACTGTGGCAATAGGTGCTTTGATAGGGGAAAAGCTCTTAAACACGAGCCTGGATATCCTGGTCCTGAGCTTTTATGCAGGATTAAATTAGGGATAACAACACTTTTCTTCTACAGAAAGGTGCTATGAGGATAAAGACAGCAGATGCCCAAGGTATGCTTTGGTATTCTGTGCCATAAGGCAGCAGATGTAGGCTAAACCCTGAAGGATGAGATTTTCTCATAGTTTCAGATAATGTGTTGAGTTGGAAGGGACCTAAAATATCGTGTGGTTCAACAGCTCTGCCAAGGGCTAGGACACCTAGACTAGATTGCTCAAAGCTTCATCCGGTTTGGCCTTTTCATGGACTGATTTTGGACGTCAGATCTAGAAGGTGAAATGAGCTAATCCAAACATGTATTGGCATCACCCATTTCAAATGTTTGGTCATGGCGCAACTACCACCTCAGAATTTTACATTTTCTAGTTAGAGTGGGAACAAGACCCCTGCAGAGGGATCCTGTGTTGGACTGGAATTTGCAGTGAGCTGGATGAATGTTAGCGTGTGTTGTGAGCTGGTCAGAAGCTCAGATGCTGAACATCACACAGAGTCACACAGAACATTAGGGATTGGAAGGAACCTCGAAAGATCATCTAGTCCAATCCCCCGACACAGCAGGACCACCTAGACTAAGTCGCACAGGAACACATCCAGGAGGGTTTTAAATGTCTCCAGAGAAGGACACTCCACAAACCACCTGGGCAGCCTGTCCCAGTGCTCTGTCACTTTCACTGTGAAGAAGTTTCTTCCGATATTTTTGTGTAGCCTCCAATGTTTCAGCTCACTCCCATTGCCCCATGTCTTATCACTAGATGACCTTGAGAACAACTTCCAGTACGCTCAGCAAAGTTTTGCTTAATGAAGATTGATTAAGCATGAACAGAGCTCTTTCCTTGTCCCCGTGCCTCAAGTGATGCTCCAGTTTTGAGGACAGATATAGGCTTGCTCTTTAGTTTCAGTCTTGCTTTGAATTTTGTCTTTGGCACTTTTTTTTGGTTGATTCTCCTGTCTCTTAGCGTTGGAGTGTTAGCTGCAACTCCTTCTCCAGCTGCATGGTAAAGACATGGAGCCTGATTGTCACTGGTGACTGGAGGTGACAGCCTTCATAGAATCGTAGAATCCTTAGGGATTGGAAGGGACCTCAAAAGATCATCCAGTCCAATCCCCCTGCCACAGCAGGGTCACCTAGACCGAGTCACACAGGTACACATCCAGACGAGTTTTAAACATCTCCAGTTAAGGACTTTCAGATGTATAAATTCCTGTTTGACAAGGGTTTTTATGCTTTTGGTTTAGAATCGATAAGACTTATTTATTTCCTTACGCGAGGAACACGCCTGATAAACTCAGAGGTGAGCTGTATGCAAATTCTGCAGCCCCAGGAACTGATAGGACACCTCTGTTAGCTCCACATGCAATCAAGCCCGTGCAACTCCTTCCGTGCTCTGTTGTGACAGTCAGCAGGGTCTTGTTTCCATTTTTAGCCCTGACTGATTGAACTTTTGTTTGCTGTGTTTTGGCTCCATTGCTCTGTGCTACCTGAAGAGGAACTGAGGCAGCAGACAGCTTTCCTGAGCTATTGTAACTGCCCAGAGCGAGTCACGCAGCTCCATCACACCATGTAGGCGTGAGCAGTGAGACTGAGGGGTGGCCAAAGGGACAGGGACAAAATGAGGAGTCTGGCATCTGCTTTTTGCTGGTCTGTGAATGCTGTGGGTGAGGCTGGTCAGGCTTGGCAGGACACAAGGCTAGGAAAATTCTCACTGGCATCTCCAACATCAAGAGGAAGGGAAGAGGGTTGTCGCTGGCCCAAGAAAAGGGCTGTAAATTGCTTTGTGGCTTTTTTTATCTACTCTGCTCGCTGAAGACTATCTCTGTCCAAATCTTTTGTGACCTATTCCTGTGAGATTTCTGCATAAAGATAGGAAATAGGAGTAGTGAGAGGGGGAAAGGTGATTATGTGGAGTTTGTGGGGAAGTGTTACTGCAGCTGTTGTAGCTGGAGCTTTAGGTCGCTGTCCTGAAAGGAAAGGGAAGATACGTTGGTTGTTCCTGTTTACAGTGTGGGTCTGAATGTCTTTCTGCTCTGCCCCAGGTAATATTTTTGCCCTCCTGCACCTCTATCCATTTCAGCTCTCCAAAGACTTGCACTTGTCTTGGGACAGGTTGAGGTGGTCTGCTGGCAACCACCTGAATTCAGAGCAGTGTGTATTTCTCTTGAAGTGTGACTTTTGCCTTTCTGGCACCACAGAGTCGTTTCCGTGTGACTGACATGAAGCACACACTGAAGCACTCAGGGTGTTGGGAGTGGGCATTTGCTCCTGTGGTGTGTTTTCCTCTTGACGTAGAATAGAATCATTAGGGACTGGAAGTGACCTCAGTAGATCATCTAGTCCAATCCTCCTGCCACAGCAGGACCACCTAGACCAAGTCATAGAGTCAGTCAGGGTTAGAAGGGACCACAGGATCATACAGTTCCAACTCCCCTACTGTGGGCAGGGATACCTCATCCAGCCGGGCCTTAAACACCTCCACCCCCTCCCTGGGCAACCCATTCCAGGCTCTCACTAGTCTCATGGTGAAGAACTTCCTCCTCACACCCAGTCTAAATCTTCCCATCTCCAGCTTTGCTCCATTCCCCCTAGTCCTGTTGCTACCTGACATCCTAAAAAGCCCCTCCCCAGCCTTTTTGTAGGCCCTCTTCAGATACCGGAAGGTCACAATAAGGTCACCTGGGAACCTCTTCTTCTCCAGACTGAACAGCCCCAACTCTCTCAGTCCATCCTCACAGGAGAGGTGCTCCAGCCCTCTGATCATCATCATGTTCCTCCTCTGCACTCGCTCCAGCATGTCCATCAGGATATCTCCCATCTCGCTCCACAGGTCCTGGGAGCTCAGATACTTGTTTCCATGTTGGTTGGCAGTCCCTTGTCATGCTGACCTGAAGTCCTTTGTAGAGGTAATTGGAGTAAAATTTGTGTGTGTACCTGTCTGTTGGGCTTCCACAGAGACAGAGGCTGCAGAAAGCATGAGGTGGAAGAAGTGCAGGATGAGGAGAACGGATTTGTAATCAACAGAAGGGAACAGATGGCTTTGGTTGTAATGTCTGTATTTATATTTAGTGTTAATATTCCTCCTGGAGCACCACTACTTCAGAGATATGTAACACAACATAAAAGCATCTTGGAAGAGAGTGGATAAGGGAAATGAGTTGGTCAGATCCCAGGAGGAAAACCACCCACTGTGGGGTTCCAGCGGGTGTCACCAAGCAGAGAAGGCAGAAGTTAGTTACTTCCCTCCTTTGGAGCACCGTGGGCATTTGCTTTATGTGTCCCTGCCATAGACTCTGAGGAACCACAGTGGGACCCTGGAAGGGGGAAGCCTTTGTGCCCAGTGCCCTGACTGCTTTGAGAAGGGAGCACTGTCTCAGAGTGGTTTTTGTATTCCAGGACAGGGAAAGACATCAAGCTCCCACTCTGTCGTCCTTGTTGTCTATGACCTGGTGAGGTCAATCGCATCTTGTCTGGCTTCTTATAGTCTCCTCACGCTGGTCCACAGTGGGATTTGCTGGCGTGTTTGGAATTGCTTTCTGCTTTGTTCTGTGAAAGCAATTAGTCACCAGCAGCACACGGGTGGAAGATGGAAGTTAATTCTGCAGCCCCTAATTAGCTGTCAGTGCTGGGAGGCAATGGAAACAGAGACAGAAAGTTGCAGTACTGGCTGCATGAGCGGGGTCTTGTGGAGACACCAAATTTCACCTGAGACCTGTGTGCTCCCTTTAATGACCTCTTGTCTTTCTGCTAAAAGGTGAATAAGGAGCTTTGGTCTCCGTGGGTGTAAATCAGCACAGCTTGGCTGCAGACCGAGGAGCTGTACCTGATTTTATTAGCCAGGGAGAGATGGAGCCTGTGGGTTAAGTGATGACAGAAGTATCCTCGTGTGAGTTCCTGTGTGTGCCTGTGAAAATGCACATGCGAGTGTGTGCGTGCCCAAGCACTAGTTAAAGGTGACTGCTTTTTTCATGTGTTAGTATTTAATGCACCTTGGAGGCCCTGCCAGGACAACAGACATAAATGAGATGTCATCGCATTGTTGCACATTCACGGCTTGTTAACTGGACCATTTGTAGTTAACAAAATGATTTGTAGTTAAAAAGCCAATCCCACGACTCACTGAGTAATATTCCTTCCAGTCCCCTGACGTGGGTATATATTAGAAATCCATGGAATAGAAAGCACGGGACAGAGTGATCGATAGCAGGTTACAGTGCTCTTTATTATGATAAATTAATTGATCACGTCTAGCAGATTTCCCTCCCGGCGGAAGCTCTGGCTATTGCACTTGTCTCTCTCGTTTCTCTTCTATCCTTGATGTTGGAAACGTGCCAGACACTTTCATACCCTCATTTAAATTTATTTGTGACCTGAGACAGTTGTGTCACCCTTGAGACTGTTAACTTTCAGCTAAAAAGTTTGGTGACATTGTAGGAATCACAGAATCACAGAGTGTTAGGGATTGGAAGTGACCTCAAAAGATCATCCAGTCCAACCCCCCTGCCACAGCAGGATCACCTAGACCAAGTCCAGGCAGGTTTTAAACATCTCCAGAGAAGGACACTCCACGACCCCCTCCGGGCAGCCCCCTCCAGTGCCCCATCACCCTCACTGGGAAGAAGTTCTAGAATCATAGAATAAGTCAGGGTTGGAAGGGACCACAGCATCTCTCAGTTCCAACACCCCTGCCATGGGCAGGGACACCCCACCCTAGATCAGGCTGGCCAGAGCCTCATCCTCATCCAGCCTGGCCTTAAACACCTCCAAGGATGGGGCCTCAACCACCTCCCTGGGCAACCCATTGCAGGCTCTCACCACTCTCACGGTGAAGAACTTCCTCCTCACACCCACTCTAAATCTACCCATCTCCAGCTTTGCTCCATTGCCCCTAGTCCTGTCGCTACAGGAGATACAGGGAATGATATTGTAAAAAGGGTCCCAAGGAGGAGCTCCTCTGTCCAGTCCTGCATCAGCAGGTCTCACCTACTTGCTGCATGGAAATGTTTGTTCTGATCCTTGAACCACTCTTACCTGACTGGTGTCCTAGTCTATGACAAACATACTCCAAAGGTACTGACCAGCGCTGTTTTCAGTGGACCCCCAAAGCAAATGATTGCAAGGAGTAGTATCCTTGCAGCCTGTAAAGAAGACTTCTTGTATCAGATTGCGTCAGGGACGTGTTGTTGGAGAAACAGAGTGGAAAACATCTGCTGCTTCCTGTGCCCTTGCAGCTCGTGTGCTCTTTCTGGTAGGTGTTTGGCTGCTGCTGTATGTGGAGAGACCTGCTGGCAACAGGTTATGAACTTGCTGTTTTTACAAGCTCTGCATGACAGAAGTGTTGTCTTTATGCCTATTACAGACTCTTAAATGTAAAAAAACTAAGTGCTCCAAGCCTTTCACTGCACTGAAGCTATGCAGATGGTGCAAAATGTTGTGGAGTTCTGTTAGTTGTTTTCGTGTGTCTGTTCCGTGGTTCTGCCTTTTGCCTGTAGAGTGGGAAGTATCATCTGTTTAAGGACCCAGGTTCTGGATTCCACTAGTGACTTTCTCCTAATTTGACATCAGGTAAGGTGCTCAAAGGCAGTCTGGCTCCTAAATTAATCTGCAGAGTGCTGTGTCATCTCCAGCTACACAAAATGAGATTACACTTGTAGGGCAAGCAGAGTGCCTTGAGACTCCAGGGCAAGCCAGCAGTTGACAAAGGAGGAGGACTTATGCCTCGGGTCCACACTAACCTGCCTCCTTAAGCATTATAAAAGAGCCCTAATTCTCCTGTTTGCTGAAGTGTCTGAAGCCTCCTGCCCTTTTTGCAAGGTGCCGTTCACTACTTCCATCTCATGTGCTTTGTCTGATATGTGGCTACAGCCCTAACTCCTGTGTCTCCAAACCACCCACGTCAAGCTGTAGGAGGTTCCAACTCCCACTTTCTCCTTTAAGAGAAAGCTGTATTATGGCTTAAGATGTGATCACCTCTGAGTTTCTGGCTGATGGCTTTCCTCTGAGACACTTTATGTAAAGCAGGTGGGGAGAGTCTTAAACCAGGAGCCAGAGTTACACCAAAGATGCCATTAAAACACAAAGTTTATTCTTTAACCCTTTATTGTTTAAGGTCTGATTGGCATAAGAAAGTCTCTCACTGATGAAGATCCATAAGGTTTTGTAGCTACGAACCAGAATATGCATTTGGAAATTCTGTTGAGTGGCTCTGATGTATCTCTAGATACTGTTTAAGTTCCATAATCATCAAACCTGAGAGAGACCCAAACCCTTGAATAACATGGCTGGTGAAATCTGGGAGAGGAGACATCAGGATCAAGGCAGTTTCACCATCAGTTTAGCTCCATCTAAGTCTGCGTGACCATTAGGTCAGTTCTGTTCCCTGTCTTTCTTGTCTTCTCCATCTTTCCAGCTCAACCACCCCTTGCCATCTTGTGGAAAGATCTTTGCTTTCTCTAGGGTTTTACTTGCAAGGATAGCAATGCTCATCACCTGCTATTTAATACTTGGGCTGACGAGTACGTGAGAGATGGCTGTGGCTCATCGTGTTGTCCTTGCAAGTCAGTGGATGTCTTTTATTGACTTGGCTGGGCAACAGATGAGATCTAGGGTGAGAGAGCCACTGTTTTACCAAAGGCCACTTGTCTTTGGAGGTAGCAAAAACAAATAATCCCAGATGCTTTCAAAGCTGCACATGGCTTGTTCGTTGTGAAGGTTTATTTAGAAGGAAAATAAATGTCTCACAGTCAAAGAGCTGCTGGCTTGACATGAGTGTGTCAGACTGAAAGTGGTCACTAAAGAGGTAAATAAAATTGTGATGATGAGTCCTCCCCTAATTGGTACTGGACTGCTGCTGAAAGGGATTTGGCAGAGGTTGAAGAAATGTCAGAGTGAAAATGCAGCATCTCTGCTGAAGGGTGACTGTGTCTGACCTCAGCCAGTGATTTCAGCCAGAGAGGGGCTGAAGGCCAAGAGAAGATACTGATCAGACAGAGCACAGCCTTGAAGTTTCATGCAGGTGATGCTGTGTTACATGGCATGCACTCTCCTTAACAAACCACACGGTAAATGTGTAGTAAATCTAGAGTAGAGTAAATGCAGTTTCTGGAGGCCAGTCTTTGGTGCCAGATATGCTCTTTGAATCTGTTTATGTGTTGAAATGGTACCTTTTAGGATGTACTTTACAATAAATAAACCCTTTGATCCCAAGGATTTCTTCTAGCTCTTGTGCTCAGATTCCTTGATGATGAAAACTGCTTCATTAGCTGCTTGATGAGTGGTCTGTGCACGTTGGTGTCGTTTCTGTCAAACTGATAACTCTGACCTTTGCTTTGTGAAGCTGCCTAACATCCATGGCTGGGGGTTTTCTAAGAAGCTAGGCAAACTTATCAGGGGTGGTTTAGGTATGGGTATGATGACAAGAAGATGGACTAAATGGCTTCTGATGTATCCTTTCAGCCCTTAGGTCACTTACTTTACAACTCTACCATACTAATAAGACACTATTTCTATGACAAGCATCTCTGGGAGGCTCAGTGAAGATGTGAGAGCCTCTTGGACTAGCAGCAGTTCGCAGACAGTACTGATGTATTCAAAATGGAAGTGTCAGTCCAGCGAGGGTGACAGAGCCTGTTCCAGGCTGCCCAGGGAGGTTGTGGAGTCTCCTTCACTGGAGAGGTTTAAGACCCACCTGGATATGTTCCTGTATGACTTGGTCTGGGTGATCCTGCTGTGTCAGGGGGATTAGACTAGATGATCTTTCGAGGTCCCTTCCAATCCCTAATGTTCTGTGATTCTGTGTCACAGCAGGATGAGGAGGTACAAAGGGATGGACTTGTCCCATCTCACCTCAGATGCATTTGTGGAAACCTCTGTGTACAAGCTAGGCTAGCTAACTCCTCCAGCTTTGGAGAGAGAAACAAATGCATCTCACATGCTCTGCTCAGAAAATCTGAGATTTGCTAGAAGCACCTCTTTTCTCTGCTAATCATCATCCCATGCTGCAGTATGTTGGCCAAGGGCAGAGGAAGTCCTTTGATCTGGTTGTTGTGAGACCTCAGTACCTTTCTTAGTTCCAGCAAGACCAGATATTAACTCAAACACTTTTCTATTGGCTGTTTGCTTCTAAACACTGGTGATGTTGTCTCTGTCCTCCTCCTGATGGCTGTCTGAACCTACCCCATCATTTTGCAGAGATTTGTCCACTGCAGATCACTCCATTCACATTTATTTTAAGATATTTGGGTTAGAATCCAGGAATTATGTTCAAGTGGGTTGTATAAAAACTCACCTAAAATGTAATTTATGCTGATTCCTCACAAATATTGATGATATATTTTTTGCTGGAGTTTGGCTTTCATTCAGAAAACCTCTTCAGTTCCTCTTTAATTTGCAGATGGCTTTGGCAGTGCTTCAACATCAACTTCTGGTGGTTGAAACCTAGTGCTTGATTAAGGCTCAAGATGCAGATAGTCTGATTTTCAGAGAGTCTGGATATGTGCAGCTGCCTTGGGGAGGTCGAAGTAATGCAATTAGGGCTGGGCTTCCTGCTGCCAAAAAAGCCACAAATGAATTAGGAGTCAGGAAAGAGAAGTGTGACAGAACACACATAAATGTCTTTAGGAATTTGGGGATTTAGGAAAACAGGTGGAAATAACTGAAAGCTTGGCTCAGGTTTTTAGCTGAAGAGCTTTGGTCTAAGTAATTTTAAAGGCAATTAAAGAGAAGCATGTTCACGTTCAGGAGAAATGTAGAACTGGACATTGGGTCTGAGTGAGTGATGGGACAGTCCTGCTGATGGATGAGTCTGCTGCTCACCCCTGGGCTGGGGATAACAGGAGCACAGAGGGTAACCACAGATATTTACTGGTGCCAGAGGAGATAATTAGAAATAATCAGTGCAGCAAAAGAAGAGGATGGGCTTGAAGCCTAAAAAGAGCAAGAAATGGGAACTGTGTCTCCTCTTGCAAAGCCTGAATTAGGAGAAATGACTAATAAGCAGCCCTGGAAAGCACTGGAGTAGTCTCTAAGTGTTGAAAGTGTAGTCCCTGAATGTGCTTATGTGACAGAGGCCTCACATGGGCAACACAGTCCTGCAGAGAGTCTGCTCTGCTTCTGCACTGGCCGCAGTATGGGACATCACACCTTGGTGGACCAGTGTAGTGAAAGTGTTGTCTCCTTTTCCATGGGATTAGCCCTAGGGGGGTGATCACAAGGTGCTCAGTGGTGTTGAACCCCCTTCCTGTCTACTCCAGTACCCATCGTTTCCTCAAAGAGGTTTTTATTTGTGTGTGGGCCTTTTTAAATCTAATAAATGTACAGCTGATCCCTGCTGCACATGTAAATATAGACAGCACATGGGTCTGCACGGATTATCGATGTCCCTTTTGGCAAGCAGTATCTTTTAATAGCATTGTGTGCAGCTAATCGGGTTAAGCAGATGTATCTGTGGAACAAGCAGTACAAGCTCAGGGAAGGAATAAACGCCAGACCTCCTGGGAGCTGTTGTTTAGCAATGTTGTGGTGGGTAGGGTAGAAGTTCTTTTTGCTTTTGGCTCTGTGGTGTCTGTGGTTGGGAAACTAAGTGAGCAGAGCAAGATGTGAAATTGCAAGAGACTTGCCATTACAAATGTACCTACCTATTTTTGGCAGCTTTTTTCAGGTTGTTCTTAACCTTTGATAGAAACATTAGGGATTGGAAGGGACCTTGAAAGATCATCGAGTCCAATCCCCCTGACAAAACAGGATCACCCAGACCAAGTCACACAGGAACACATCCAGGTGGGTCTTAAACGTCTCCAGAGGAGCAGACTCCACAACCCCCCTGGGCAGCCTGTTCCAGTGCTCTGTCACCCTCACTGGGAAGAAGTTCCTTCTCTTATTGATGTGGAACCTCCTCTGTTCCAGCTTACACCCATTGCCCCTTGTCCTGTCACCAGATGACAGTGAGAAGAGCCTGGCTCCATCCTCCTGACACCCACCTTTTCAGATATTTATAGACATTAATGAGGTCACCCCTCAGTCTCCTCCAAGCTCAAGAGACCCAGCTCCCTCAGCCTTTCCTCATAAAGGAGGTGCTCCACCTCCTTCCTCATCCTCATTGCTCTATGCTGGACTTCCTCCAGCAGCTCCACATCCCTCTTGAACTGAGGGGCTCAGAACCGGGCAGAATAGTCTAGATGTGGTCTCAGTAGGGCAGAGTACAGAAGAACCTCTCTCGATCTGCTAACCACCTCCGTTCTGATCCACCCCAGGATGCTGTTCATTTGAAATTTGGTGCTGAAGACTACACATTGCTTCTGAGTGGTTTCTTGGAACAACATCAATTTTCTGTTTAGAAATGACATTTTTAAAGATTAACCCTCATACAGAGGTGTTTTTTGTTTTTTTCCCAAGACACACTTTTCTGTGGAAACCCACTTTTGTGTCTGAAATTCAGAGGTTGTGTCAAACCAGTAAATGAGGTTATAGGAGATGACAGGTGAACTGGCAGAGGGACATTAAGGCCAAGCCCAGAAAAGCTATAAAGCACAGTCAGAATCAAAGTTAAAATCAAAATAGGCCCATGGCCAAATTTAAAGACCCCATACATCTGGATGATAGTGGGGGGAAAAAACATGGAAAGCACAGCCAGAGTAAGAGCAGGCAATGGCTAACATCTGGAAATGGATTTGCCTTGCCACAAAATTCTTTTCAGAAGACTGTAGGAAGAAATTTCTCCATCACAGAGAAGAAATCCCAACATAATGGGGTGGCATTTGTCAGTAAGGGACAAAGTTGTTGCAAGTGTCCCGTGGTGCTGAGAAGGCTCCTCTGCCAGCATTTAGCATCTATATTTGGGAGTTCAACTTGCTGAGGCAGATTAGAAGTGCTGAGCCCAGTAAGCCAGTGTTAATGGGTGATTTCCAGTGCCTGCACACATCACGTGTGCTCTGGAGGTGCTGGTGCTGCAGCCAAGCTGTACTTCCAGCTCATAGGGGTGGACCTGAGTTACACCAAGTGCTGAGGACTGCATCACCCTAGCTGCTGAACCAGCTTGAGAAGCTGAATCATTTTGCTGAAGTAGAGTTAGTTCCTAACTGATGCAGTTAGATTAACCTGTTACAAGTGGTCAAGTTAGTTAATTTAAAGGCAACCAGTGGTAAAGCTGAAGTTGGGAGCTGCTGTCATTCCTACAAGGCAGCACAGATTCTGCTTATAAAAGAGGCTGTGTGATGTTTCTAGGTAAAACTATAGTGGTATAGGGGAGAAATGTAGTGTAGAGTAGAGCAGATTAGAGTAGAGCAGAGCAGAGCAGAGTAGAGTAGAGCAGAGCAGAGCCATGGACTTGGCTAGAGATGAAAAAAATGACAAGAAGGGTTTCTTCAGGTACGTAGGACAACAAAGGAAGATGAAAGAAACAGTACCCCCACAATGAGTGAAATGAGAAACCTGGCTACAACTGACTTGGAGAAGGCTGAGGTACTCAGCAACTTTTTTTGCCTTGGTCTTCACTGACAAGTGCTTCAGCTACACCACCCAATTCACAGAATCCAAAAGCAGGGACTGGGAGAATGAAGTACTTCCCATCATCGTAGAAGATCAGGTTTGACACTGTCTAAGGAATATGGATGAGCCCATTGGACCTGGTGAGATGCATCTGCAGGTCCTGAGGGAACTGGCAGGTGAAGCTACTGAGCATTTCCATCACATTTGAAAAGTCATGGCAAACTGGAAAAGAGGAAACATAACCCCCATTCTGAAAAAAGAAGAAAGAAGACACGGGGACCTACAGGCGGGTCAGTCCCACTTTGTGCCGTGGAGAGGGTCTTCCTGGAAACTGTGCTAAGGCACATGGAAGATAAGGAGGTGGTTGGTTACAGTCAACATGGCTTCACTAAGGGCAAATTGTACCTAACAAATCTGGTGGCCTTCTGGACAGGTTTAAAAGAAGATGACAACTGATGGACAGAAATTAATTTGCAGACTCTTCATTACAATCAATTACCAGAGGAACGGTCAAGTCTGTGGAGTGCTTTTCAGACATAAACTTGAGTAGAAGGTCAAACAGAAAACAGCATAATCCCCCCTTGCATAAGGGAACTGTGCCCAGCAGAGGAAAAAGTAGTGAAGAGACTGTGTAAGAGCCCTAGTTTTGCTCTGTGGCCTTCCTTGTGAATCCTGGAACTCCTCCGTTGCCGTGGCTAGGTGCACACAGTGGTCAGAGAGGAACACCTCTTAAGTCCATCTCTCCAGAAACCTCATTTGACTGATTAAAGCTGGAGAGATTCCTGTGCAGAGATGAAGGAGGAGAGAGACTATTCTGCCTGAACTTGGAAGTAGAGACCCTTTTTTCTTTACAATTTTAGTTGCTGTCCTGAGTTTCAAACCTCCAGTGACAGCTGAGTTGGACAAGCACTGGAGAGGGTGATTCTGCGCTGCCTGGCGTGTCCCTCGCTGCTGCGTTGCTTCTGCAACACGCTCTGGCTGCAGGAAGATTGCAGCCTGGCTGGACATCCCCGGAGGGTATTGGGAGAGGGTGGCTATGAGAGCAACCTGGGTTGTTGTCACCAGGCTGCTCTCTAATATTTTTCACCTCATATGAAAGAGAAGAGAAATCTGAACTTGAGTCAGACTCAGAGCATTTCACCGTCCCTTTGGTTCACTCCAGCCTTGTATATTTAATTTAATGCATGATTTTTTTCTTATGTGATATGAACTATGAGAGGGACCTGTTACAGATACGTTGTTTATGCTTTCTGGTAGCCTTGTAGGCAGATGTCACACCAAGATGATCAAGGACTGTTTGCTTCTTTCTGTCCCTTGAAGATTGTGTAATGAAAAGGAAAAAAATACATATTTTATTTGTAAAGCTGAGAGTTTAGCCTGTTGTATTTTACATGTGGCTCTGGATTTGATAGTATCTTCTTGTGCCTTCATTTATTTTTTCAGACAAATAGGGTTTGTGGGTTTTTTTTCCATTGTGATGTTTGTTAGGTTGAGGTCGAGTCACAAAGACATTTATTGCACCGTGAAAATACTAGTTCCAGAGAAATCAGAATATTATTTGCACTTGGATGCAAAATATCAGAGGCTTTAATGATGTTTATGTGTAACTTTATTAACATCTAAATATCTCCAGAGAGCTATGGTAACAATAAAAAAATTACTAAACTCAGTATTGTATGTTTTTCTTAAAGTAAACGAAGAAATTGTGAGTCAGCTGAATATTTGGGAGGATTAACTAGTCTACACCAGAGCCATCATGAGCCAACTCTTATCCACCTGAAACCCCTTCTGCTCCATCATGTGGGATGTCAGCACTGCAGAGGGTCACAGAGGGAGCAGGAAAATTTGCTCCAAACTAATCCTTGTGTGCTCCTCCTGAATTCTTACACATTCATGCTGCCTCATTATGGTGGGTTTTACCACAGTGAGAGGGAGCTATGGCAGCTAAGGAGCTCTTCTGCTTGTGGTTTGGGGTGCAGGCAAGGTCACTGCCATCCCCCTTCTTGATTCATAGACAGTCCAGATAAATTGCAATAAACCAACCAAACTTTATGGATCCACCACAGCAGCCTGTGTAAACCTTGAGCCTGTGGTTCAAGGCTTGATCCCATTTCCCTGAGTTTGTCTGTTATGAGCCACACAGGGTTTGAGGTGGGGTTTCCTCGAGGAAGTAGAGAAGTGTCTGTCCAAACCAAGTACCTGGTCTTCCCTCCGTAGCCAATGGAGAGAAAGGAGTATTTCTAGGGCATGTGTTGTCTCCTCTGTAGCAGTGTGTAGCCAGCCTTTTCCCTTTGGCTGCAAAAGGACCTGGAGCTGGCCCTGCTTGTGTGGAGACACCTCATGGAGTTTGCCAGTACGTGTCACTGGACATAAATCTGTTCACTCTGAAGAAAGTAGTGGTGGCTTCATGCAAACTCGGTCTTGATACCAATAAAATTCTGGGACACGAATTTGAAAACAAAGCTGCAAGGACAAAAAAAGAAATGAAACTAGATGCAAGCCCAGACTGGATGTGGGTTTGAATCGGTACCATTAATAAGATCAAGAGCTAATATTCTTTCCTGGCTAATGCTATAAAATTTCTTACTGTTTTTCACTTTGGCTGCTCCAGGCTTGTCTGAGTCACAGGGGCCATGGAGCTGATCTCCCGTCATTCTGCCTCAGTGCTGACCCTCAATGGCATTTGCAGAGGTATCCCAAAACTGGGATTATCTCCCCTAATTTGCCTGGGCTTCCTCTGAAATCCATAAAAGGGGAAGAGCCCTTACAGAAGGTGATTACCCCATCCATCTTAGACATCCAGCCTACCATGGGATGATGTGAGCTCTGGGTATGGCTTGCTCCATTCACGAAAGAAGAGCCTGGTTGGCTGCTGTTGATCAGATGTCATGGTCGCCAAAAAATTTGGGGTGAATCCTGCTCTAGGAGGCTGGGAAAAATATTCTAGTGGAATCTGTGTCCTATCTCAAGTGCTTTTGCAAATCCCATTCTCTGCTTGCACATTTGTGCTGCTCAGCATCCGTTGGGCTTTGTGCTTTCTCTGTGATAATACACGGCGATCATCAAAGCAGCGTGTGCTGCACAGTCTGTTCCACACCAGCTCCTTTCTTGTTTAATTATAAGCGAGTTTGCCAATCTCATTCTTGATTGATGAGTTTAATATGCAAATGTTATGATGAAACTGAAACTCTCTGTAATTGCTTGCAGACAGATTACCACTTCGAGTACACGGAGTGTGACAGCAGTGGCTCCAGATGGAGAGTGGCTGTCCCGAATCCGTCGGTGGAGTGCTCTGGACTACCTGACCCAGTGAAAGGGAAGGAATGCAGTATGTCAGCACTTTTCATTTTATGGAATGTTACTAGACTGTTACTAGCTGTTTGTGCTTTTCATCCTCATATGGCTTCTTAGCTTTGTCGCTGATGTCCTGAGCGTCCCTGAGCTAGTCCTTCCCTTCCAATCCTTCTTGTCTCTGCAGAGCAGGGATTGTCTTTGCAGAGTAGCTGTAGAGCTCAGTATCTGCTACAGGTACCCCCTGTGTGCTAACTCTCAGGCAAGGTGCATCTGTTACATCACCCCTTGAATAAATATGGTTGCTTGTCTTGAGCAGTCATACTCTAAGCTTCTGCAGCTTTCCGGTTTGGCTGTAGCTGTATCGGCCAAAACGTTGACCAGAAGTGACCAAATTATATTTGCATCATGCCCACATTCTCATAACCTGCATTATTTAATAATAATAATAATAATAATTCATAAGCAGAATGCACAAGTGATGACAGATGTCTTCTGTTATTTTCATGACAAAGGTTTGGCACTTTATTTTTTTATGCATTTATTTTCAATAACTCAGAGTTATTCTCAGATCACTTGGTACTGCTGTGACGTTGTAAATTTTGCATCTGGGGATTCTGCAAATGCGTTTCAACTGTTCTCTCACTGTTCTGTACCTTCCCAGGCTGGATGCACTTTCCCCACACGTCTTTGCTCTTTACAACATATCCTAGCAGTGCTTCACTTTCTTGGTAGTTTGTGCCATGGGGTGTGAATTATTGTATCTGACAAATGGGGTGAACAACAGCAACATCCTGTAGGAGAGGTGAGATTTACTCACTTCTGACAGTCCTCCTGTAAAGGTTTATTGCTCATTGCTTTGTGACATAGGTACTGGTGTAAGGCACATGAATGTTTTTGTTAGTGATGCTGACCACTGGAAGACTTCTGATTCTTACAAACGTTGTGTGAGAAATTGCCCAGGTCATTCCTGGTTTAGGTTCTGGGGTTGTCAATGTGGAACCTCTGTAGTCTTTAGGATGTGCTTTTCAGTTACTGAAATACAGAGCTGGGAAAAGCACCTCAGGGTAATTCACCTCCAATAATTCATCCCCCATTAATAGCAATAGCAGCAATGACTTTGTTGTTCATGAGTGATGTTTGTTTGGACGGTTCTCAGGGACCTCCTGTGGTGAAGAGCTCACAAACTCTCCAGATATTTGCTCTCCTTGCTTGCCTTTTCGTTTTCCATCCTGTTACAGCTTGTTCTGCTGTTGATTCTCCCTTGTTGTACTTCAGGCGTGTTACACTGTTGTCTGAACTGTGAAGGAGCAGACAGCGCTATCCCTTCCGTGGCACAACTGCATTTGCTGTCCTGTGGGCACAACTCACTTCTTCTGATACACATTTTCTTCTTCAACCTGGTGATGGACGGTTTAAGGTCCAGCAACATTACACTCTCCTTGACTTTCTGCTACAGATTTTGACAAATGGTGCAGCTTTCTCTTCATCTGCTCTTATTTGTGCGTTTTTCTGGTCTTAAATCCGTTCCACTGAAAATTCAACTGTTTTGTGACAAATAGATAAAACTCTGGCTTTGCCATGTATCTGTCCCCCTGCTAGAGAGGGAGAAAACGTTTAGTGTCACAGCAAATCCAGTAGATTGGCTGTGAGAGTAACTCTGCTAAGTACGCTGAAATGTTGTCAAGTCCCAGGGCAATTGAGCTGGTTTGAGAATCCATGGGGTGTTTGACTTTTCTTACTGCACCCCTCAGGTCTCATCTCTGTGGCTGTGATGCTAATGTAGTTCAGGCTTTTTGTGTGTCTCTAGCAGATTATCTGTCTTCAGGACATGTCTGACTCTATTCTGATGGCAGAAGTCAATTTTTGTTTTCTCATCTCTTAGTCTTTCATCTTTTACTTTAAAAACAACCGGTCTTTCAGGCTGAAGATAGGAATGCGTCAGCAGCAGTCAGTCACTGTTTGAACAGGCAGAGTACGCCCCTCCCATTTGGCTTGGCCAGCGTGGCCATTTCTACTGCAAAACCATAGAATCATAGAGTCATTACGGATTGGAAGGGACCTTGAAAGATCATCTAGTCCAATCCCCCTGACACAGCAGGATCACCCAGACCAAGTCACACAGGAACACGGCCAGGTGGGTTTTAAACATCTCCAGAGAAGGAGACTCCACAATCCCCCTGGGCAGCCTGTTCCACAGCTCCGTCACCCTCACTGGGAAGAAGTTCCTTCTGATATTTATATGGAACCTCCTCTGTTCCAGTTCACACCCATTGCCCCTTGTCCTATCACTAGATGACGTTGAGAAGAGCCTGGCTCCATCCTCCTGACACCCACCCTTCACATATTTATGGACATTAATGAGGTCGCCCCTCAGTCTAGACTGCGGTCTCCAGTGGAGTGGACAGACACGTGAAATTGTATTAGCTCGGGTGCTTTACATATCCAGAGCAGTCTGGCTATGGCGACAGACCTTGGCTGGTGTCTCAACAAGTGCTCATCTCAGGACGGTGTGTTTTACTGCTTTCCATCTGAACGAACCCGTTTGAAACGAGGTTGGGTGTCTGCGCTCCGCTGCTTTGTGGTGCGCACGCTGACCTGCAAAGCAGAGCGGAGCGTGACCCTCTGAAAGCAACTGCCGGTGTTTTCTGGAATGAGTGTAGCCTCTGAAGCATATCTTCAAAAAATCAGCAACGTTTACCTGCAGAGAAGACAGGATCCTCTGAGAAGCAGTCAGGCAGTTCAGAGTGGAAAGGTCTGCTTGATGACCTAAAGATTAACAGAAGGGCTTTTTTCCTTTATCTTGTCATGAGCGCTGAGCAATGTGATGACCCACCTTCCCCTCCTGCTACCTTCCTCTGCACATCCCTTCCATCCAGGTGGGAGGTGGGAAGAAAGAAGAATCCTCACATGATAAATGTTTGTGATGCTGTAGGAGGTCCTGCTTCACAGTGACTCTAGAGGGAAGGTGCAGCAGCTCTGCAGCCCAGTGTCTTGTCTGCAGTGCACTGAGACAACAAGCTCCTGCGTTTCCTTCCCCTCTTCTTTTCGGATTTCTGTGCCCTGTTTTGGCTGCAGCCACTGCTGCTTTCAGAGCCTCCTTCGGGTGTTAGCCTGCTTTTTGCCATGCAGTGTGGTGTGGGACCTCAGTTCTCACCCTGTGGGGCACAGCCACGTCAGGCTGCTTCTTTCAGGCTTGTGTTTATTCAGAGATGAGTCATGTTTTGGATGCTGTCACATCACGGTTGCAGGGGATCCTGCAAAGAGGCACATTCAAAGCACAGCGAAGATCTTGGCTAGGAAAAGGCAATATTTATTACACCTAAAGCTGCTTTGTGTGGCTCTTCTCTGCTTCCCAGTTAAGATGTCACCTCCAGGCATCTTTCTGGTACATACATGGAGGTGAGTTGTACTGAGGGTGGTCTATGCAGAGCTTCCCTCTGTGAAAGCCAGACTCCTGCATCACTCCACTGCTTCTTGACGGTTGGGAATGTGCTTAACCAATTTGGTCTCATTCCTTTTTAATTATCACAGATCTCACTCTGATCTCTTCGTGGGTCTGATAGCAGGAAGGGAACTTAGCTGATAAGGATCACTGCCATCTCGGCAGTTGCTTGGCTTTTTAAATGAAAAATACTGGTGGCAGTCAATGGGAACACTTTGCTTTTGGGGCTAAGCCCTTGCTTGCTCCCCATGATGGCTGGTACCTCTGAAAACCATTTGCTGTGGTGTGGCTGCTGTATGCACTGTCTAATGGGGACCTTTTGGAGCCTGGCACTGGGACCTGGCAACGAGGTCCTGCTGACATTCCACTGCAGTCTGTTTCAGTGACCAGAGTTGGGCTTTTCTGCCAGCCTGACCATATGCTGCATGTTTTACACTTAAACTGGAAGTCCAAGTTTGGACCTTCCTTTCTTTTATGTCTCCTTTCCTTCCTTTCTTCCTCATCTCCCCTCACTCAAGTACATCCCAACTATCTGGTTCAGTGTGCTCTTGCTGTGCCCAGCTGCAGAACTGGTGACCAAAAAGGGTGTAAAAGGTTCCCATTTTGACATAAAATACCTTAAAAAGATTAACTTTCTTATGCCAGAGGGTACGAGTGATTGTTCACCTCCTAAACAAGAATAGGTTGCACCTTACCTCATCGGTTTACTTCAGTGTCACCATGTGCACAGTGAAGAAACTAGAGCGAGAATAATAGAGCAATTTCAGGAGTTGAGGAGGAAAAGTGCTGAGAGGGTCACTGCTAAATCCAGCATCCAAATGCCACTTCTTTCAAGATTTCTTATTACATATTTTTCTTACTATAATACTCAATTTTTCTTATTGCATATTATTAGAAGCGGGATTTCTTAAGAAAGGAGACACAAAATATGTAAGAACATGATCAAATTGAATGCTGTGGACTTTGTTGATGGCTCTGCTGAGTAACCTCCACCTTTACCTGGTGCCATGAAGGTTGAAGCAAGTTCTTTGAAGTTAGAGATGTGCTTCAGCGTTGAGGCGAAGCGTGTGAGCTGTGCCAAGCGATAAACACACGAAAAGCTTCACTGGCTTCAGAAAATAGCCTGTCCTACCTACAATGGACTTTACTGGGGCCTGAGAGCAAAGTTTCTCCACAGCTACTGAGCTGTGTTTGTTGAATTTATAATAACTTGTGTAATCTGCTCCTAGGATACCGCAGGAGGAGATACGGATCTTCCTGCTAATTGCAGTGTGCCTTAAACACAGGGGCAATGACCTTTTTGAGGCTTGTGAGGTGTACAACAATGTAAGACAATTTAAATGATCAGCACGAGCCTTAACACTGTGCTTTTGTGTCAGAAAAATTAAATAGAGCGTTTTGAGTTTGATGTTTCTTTGGTCCTTGGAAAGATCACAGAACCACAGAACATTTGGGATTGGAAATGACCTCAAAAGATCATCTAGTCTAATCTCAGTGCCAGAGCAGGAGCACCTAGAGCAAGTCACACTGGAACACATCCAGGCAGGTTTTAAACATGTCCAGGGAAGGAGACTCCACAACTGCCATAAGCAGCCTGTTCCAGTGATATGGGTATCCTAAGCAGGTGAGGACTGTGTCTCCACCTACCTGCCTTGAAGTCAGTGGGCATCTGCAAAATTTTCCAACAGGAAGCTACGAACATGTGTCTGTGCAGATGAATCGTGTAAAATGAATGTTTTTTGCCTGGCAAGACCTGTGTGTCACAGCCTGCTGGCATAAAGTTTACATCTGTTCATTGTCATCCAGATGGCTATCCAGGCAAACTCTGTGTAGTCTTCATGCTAAATGGTTCTCCTGGAGTTTTGCTTAGAATTTCAGAGTCTGACTGGTGAAGACTTGAAAGTAGTGATGATAAGTTTTGGTAGTTTCCTCGACGTTTACTTTACGTGCAGGTGTGGAACTGAATGTACACGGAGATGCTCCTGGAAGAATGATGCTGTTTATTACACAGTCATATTTTTTCTGTTATCTCAAAGTAGTTTATGATGCAATTTGTTTTTTGCTGTCACTACAGATCCAATGTCTTCATACATGAATGCATGTTAAGGGTGGCTTTTCACTGAGCTTAAATAAGACCGGAGCTGCAGCCTCCTGAAGTAAACATGTGAATCCCAACAAATAACCAGACAGGATTTTTTTCCTTTTTTAATTGACATTCACTAATGGTTGTTCCGTGGTCTTATTAACGGGCTGTGGAACGTCTGGGATTTCTTTTGTTTCAACAGACTAAATGAAATATGGTGACTCCAACATAGCTCTGAGGAGCAGGCATGCATCCGTTCTCATCTTTTCTTATGGCTTGGAAGCGCTGCATCTTGTTGTCATCAACTTCAACATTTCAGTAGTTTTTTCATTTTTCGATGTCTTTCAGACATTGCTTCTTTGGATATTGACCTTGGAGGAAACCACGAGGTCTAGCTGTTACTGGCGGCTGGTGTTTAACCGTGTCATTTAGATCTGACACATGCACACAGATACACTTACGTAAGGTGACAGCTGCTGTTGGGTACCCAGAGCTGTAGGAAAATGCTATTTTGAGACAATGTTCATAAAATACATTCAGAAGTTTCCCTCTTTCATTCCTACATTCTGGAGATCTCTCACTCAGATGGTATGTGCAGATCTCCTCCCTCATTTTGACTAACACATTCCCTTCTCTGTTCTCTTTTGAACATTCTGTGGCCCCCCAGACCAGCCTGTCAGCATTTGAGAGTCACAGGTTGCTCTCTCAAACCCAGATCACAGAATCATAGAATCACAGAATCATTAGGGATTGGAAGGGATCTTGAAAGATCATCTAGTCCAATCTTCCTGACACAGCAGGATCACCTAGACCAAGTCACATAAGAACACATCCAGGCGGGTTTTAAATGTCTTCAGAGGAGCAGACTCCACAATTCCCATGGACAGCCCATTCCAGTGCTCTGTCACCCTCACTGGGAAGAAGTTCCTTCTCTTATTGATGTGGAAACTCCTATGTTCCAGCTCACACCCCTTGCCCCTCGTCCTATCACTAGATGACACTGAGCAGAGCCTGGCTCCATCCTCCTGACACCCACCTTCACATATTTATAGACATGAATATGGTCACCCCTCAGTCTCCTCCAAGCTCAAGAGACCCAGCTCCCTCAGCCTTTCCTCATAAGAGAGGTGCTCCACTTCCTTCATCATCCTCATTGCTCTATGCTGGACTTCCTCCAGCAGCTCCACATCCCTCTTGAACTAAGGAGCCCAGAAATGGACACAATACTCCAGATGTGATGTCATCAGTGCAGAGTAGAGGGGGAGAAGAACCTCTCTGGATCTGCTAACTACCCTCTTTCTCTTGCACCCCAGATGCCAGAAAAGTGGATTCGTAGTGGGCATGGAATCTAGGAAATCTGTCCTGATATGCTATAGATGTGGTCCTTGACTTCTCATGAATTACCTAGCAATTAAGGTTGTCTTAGAGAAGAACTGTCGCTGGAGCCACCTCTGACACAAACAGCAAGATGTGCAAGCAGTAGGTTTCAAAAATAATGACCTCTGCAGGGGAACTTTTGTGTGTGTGGCCTGTAGGACTGTGCACCTCAGGTTTATCCAGATCTCCTTTGCATCCCTAGGAGAGAGTTCATGTCTTTTCTGGAATGAAAAAGAAAGACTTTCCCACTAGAGCATGCCAGGGAGGAGAGCAGCACACAGCAGTGGAAGAACACCGAGAAGCCGAGGAATTAGTGCAAGGCTGCCGTGCAGCAAAGACGTGTAGCCAGCAGAGGTGCGTGCGGCACAGTTTGAGTGTGGCTGCTAAAAGGCTGTGATTTAGCAAAGCACTTGTGCAGGTTTTGTTCTTCTTCCTCTTAGAGCATCCCTGCTAATGCCTGTTCCTAACTCAAGTCAAGTAGTGAGGCCTTGTTGCCCTCAGAGACACTCGAGTTTCACAAGTCATTTTCCCAGAGTTTTTTCCCCAGCCCATGAACAATAAATACACTGTCTCTGCGGAGAAAAATCGCTGGAAGTTTTTGAAGCACAGATTGTTTTAGGTGAATAGCTAAAAAGAGCAGAAGACCTTGTGCTGAACCCACAGAGCTGAACTCCTGGAGAAGAGTTACTCAGAGCTGCGTGTTGTTATGTCTGCTGAGACTTCCAAGAGAAGGGTTGGCTCTTATTCCAAGCCCACACGTTTCAGCATCCAAATGAGCAAATAAAAGTGATAATAAAACTGCTCCATGTGCCAGGCCAGCTGGAAATAGTGGTGCTGCTCCTGTTGACAAGGTGAACTGAACAAATCACAGAATTACAGAACATTAGGGATTGGAAGGGACCTCGAAAGATCATCCAGTCCAATCCCCCCACCACAGCAGGATCAGCTAGATCCACCTGCACAGGAACACGACCGGGTGGGTTTCAGCCCAGTGATTTTTTGGGTAAAAGGAAGCCTACAGTTCTCTTCCACAGAAGGTGCTCTTCCCAGATTTACATCATCTCTCAGTGTGATCACATTTCAAACCTAAATAGCCTTGATAGGCTTTTTTTTCTTAAATTAGGATTCAGTCTGGTTCCTGGTAACACGTTGGGATATAATGACTGAAGAAAAAGAACATCAATTATTCACAGTCTATTGGAGAAGCCTCATATAAATTATTCACTGAAGACATTGTGAATCTGGCTGAGATTATAGGAAACATTAATAATGAAGCGATGATTTCCTCTTGTCCTTTGACTTTCTTTTGTTTGATCCTCATCCCCTATTTTGGTTGGTCCCCGAGTCTATGTTTGGTGGTCCCTGATGTCCCTGGGTATCACTGAACAGATGCCTCTGTGTACTCGTCCTTGGCCACATCTTCCCCTCCAGGTTTGTGGCATGTGTCTGCTGAACCCAACAGCTGTTCAGAGGGACAACTGCATCATGTTGCCCAACTCACATTTTCTTTCTGAGCATTTTCACCACTGCCCTCGGGAGGCTGAGGTAGTTCAGTCCAAACTCTGCCTGCAGGAGACGACAGCATCTCACCTGAATCCCAGGCAGTGGGGCTTTGGATAAACAATATAAGAATGGAGGGGGAGAGATGGAAAGCCAGTGTTTGAGATCATTTTTTTGAGTGTAATTTCACTGGTTGTGATAGAATTACTCCATTTCTGTCTCCCAATGTTATGATCTGGCAAAATCTGGTCTGCGGGAAGCAGAAGGACACACAAAGCAGAAGGACACACAAAGCAGAAGGACACACAGGGACATGCACATGCTCAACAGCAACAGAACAAAAAGCAGAGCTGAAATAGTTTTAGGCATCTTAAGTAAGAAATGGGTGGAGAAAAATGTCTGCTGAGAAGAGTGACAGAGGTAGAAGCAGCAGGTCCAAATGGTGTGGGATGGGAAGGTAGGTGAGGGAAGATGTAAGGGTGAGTGGCCAGAGCTGCATAAAGGAGGAAGGTGATTGAATATATTATAGGTTTGGTGTTGGAGGATGCAGGACATCGAGGCAGCTTTGATTAACCTTCTGGAGAAGTCATAAATATTCTTATCCCTCTCACCAACTGGGAATATCTGGGAGATATTCAACATAAGAAAACACTTCAGAGGAAGGTTTCAGACCTCAGAAGAAGCTGAATAGTCATGTGTATGTGAGGATCTACTCTGTTTTTCTGGCTGTGATCACAATAAGCCTGACCTGACCCTCAGCATCATAAAGTTAAGCTCCATGAGATTGTTAAGGTCAGGTACTGAAAAAGAAATGTGCCAGCTCACTGACCCTAGTCCACCAAAATCACTGGAAAGAGGCACAGCTATACTACAAGGTAGAACATGACTCTGGAGCCTTGCAATCAAACAGCAAACGAGGCGAGCTTGTTTGTGGTCTCTTTGGCCCTCTGGGGAATCATTTCCATGTCTGCAGAGTGTTTGTAAAGTACTATCAGATGTGCAAAGAGTCTAGGATAAGCACTGCTTAAACATGGCCACACTGTGGGCAGGGCTCCTGCTTGAGAGTACCCCATGTTCCTGGTGTGTCCTCTCAACTCACAGGGATTAAGAGGAGGAGGATTAATTAGATTCTCTAGGTTGACCTCTCAGACAATTAAAATGCATCAATTTAGGCTGGTGCTGGGGCTGGTAATTTGTATTTGGCATGAGCTTGTCTTCCATATGGTGTCCAGTTATGGTATGAAGCACTTGGGAGGAAGAAGGTCCATCACATGCCATGAAAGATAGTTGCAGCAATCAATCTTTTTCCTATTAATGTGTTATTTCCAATTTGGAGTTGTCTGGGTCCAGCTTCCAGAAGGTGGTTTTTATGTGATTTCCTGCTTGATTAAAGTGTCCAGTGGAATCCTGTTTTCACCCCCTAGTGATGTTTGTACCTTGATCAAGTTGACTCTCAATGTTCTTTTGATAAACTAAATAGACTAAACACTTCAGATCTCTCACTTATACAAGTGAACACGAATGCAAGACATTGCCTCTGATTTAAAAACATTAGAAGTCTTTTTGTTTTGCATTCACCTCTTAGAAATTCAGAATCACAAACATATTCAATACCAGAACAGTTTTGCCTGTAGTATACACAGTCCACTCTGCACATCTCTGCCTCTAAATATCTGCACAGATCTCACTAACCATTTCTTGACACCTTGATGAAAGACGAATCCACTCCATCCCTCAGGATCGCTGCTTTCTGGGGCATGTTTCATCCCTCTGCAGGCAGGGCCAGCACTCCTTGCCTTCAGCAGCTTGTCTTCACCTCTGGCTCTGTTAAAACACAGGAACTTTGAGTAGTCTCAGGCTCGACAACAGTCACTCCCCAATTTTAATACAGCTCCTTCCTTTTCTATTTACATGCAGCTTTTGTGGACAGCAGCAGACTGAGTCCTGGGGTGGGCAGAACTGCCCCCTTCCTCCCTGATCAGTCATGGTTTCCTACCAATAGTCCTGTCTGAGACCTGTTATTCAGGCAGCCTTTAATCCATTTAAGTGGTGCCTTACTGGTATCGTATGGTGCTTCCTTCCTCATCAGGATGACATGCAAAACTAAGCTAACTGTATTAGAAACCCTAAGTCTATTACATCCACTCAGTCACCTTTATCAAGCCACCTGTAATCTTTTTAAAGAGTGAAATGAGGTCTGTTTGACAAGACTTACACAATGGTTTCAGTGGGTATTAGTAGCGTAGCTCCTGTTAATGTTTTATGAAGTGAATCTGCTGCCAGCTTTATTGCACATGTGTATGAGTGTGAGTGGCTGCCTGTGGCAGTGCCTAACAGCACTTTACAGCATCTTTTGTGACCAAGGCTGGTCATCTATACAAACCATATGTTTTTTTCCCCCCTTTTGTTCTTACTTAAAGAAACCCGCAGCTCCAAATCAGCACTAACTGCATCAGGCTTCACTGGATCTGCAGAAGGCATCAGCATATCCAGCACCACAGTAGGTCAGGCTGTTCCTTACTACCTCTGAAAATGTTCTCCCAGTTTGAAAAACATCCATGATAGGGCAAGTCATCAAACCTTTCCATGTGTTTCACAGAGAGAAGATAAAATGCAGTCTTCACATGGTGTGCAGCTCTGTGTAAGTTGGAGTGTTGCTCCCAAACTGATACTTGAAAGGTCTAATAGGAAAGTTTGGAGTCAGGAGGGAGAGGAGATCCTGATGTCCAAAATCATGTAGCTTCTGGAAAACCTTTCCAGAATTGCCTGTGTGATTTAGCAGCTGTCCAGGTTTGGATCAATCTGGGGCAAAGACCCTTGGATAGAAGTCTTCCTTTAGCTGATTCAACCCCCCTGGCTCTATCTTTTCCCCCAAGAAAGGGAGAGAAGGAGAGGGAGTGATAAACAAACCAAGCACCCGGATGCAACTGAAAGAAATAACTTTTATAAAGCAGTTTATTAAATACCGGTGCCAGCAGGGCANTCCCCCCCCCCCAGTCACTCCCGACTGCCTGGAGTGAGACCAAACGATGCATCTGTTCCAAAGTCAAAAGCGATCTGTGTTGCCATTAGCCACGTTCAGCCCCAAACAGAACCTGGCAAGCAGCTGGCATGCTCAGAGCTAGTTTGCTTGCAGACGTATGTGTTTTGACAGGAAATATTGCTGCCTTTGAAATATGATTCTTAGGAAAGTGAAAGAAGGTAATTCCCCACCTAAATAAGAAGAAGGCTCTTCTCTTTCCTGGAAGGAGAGAAGGATGGCAGTGTGCTGCGTGGCAGCCTGCATGAGCTTGTATACCTGATTTTTCTCATATAAAGATCAGGCTGCAGGGAGTTGAAAGATATTAGCTGGGTTAAAGCAATAATCTCAGCTCACTGCAGTGGAAGAGGAGGCTTTGCTGCCTTCTGTGTCTTCACCAAAGCAAAGAATCTCTTGCATTTACTGACTCCTTATCTGAAAGCCACAAATCTGGACTCTGTGGTTAAGCAGGATTCTCCATTTCTCACTATTGAACTTCCTTTAAAATAAACAAAAAGAAGCTGGAACTGTTGAAAGATTCAAATGTATAAAGAAAGAAATCTTTTAGTTTGCTTCCTGATGGCTTCTCTCTGCACCCTTCAAAAGCAATTAAAGAAAAAGCAGGACTGGTTAACAGTGCTGAAGCAGTGAGTCAGGACCCCTTCATGCGTTTAAGGTGAAAGCTGTGCGATGTGTTGTTTGGGGTCAGACACATGGGAAGTGCTCTCTTCTCTTCTCCAGGTCTCTGGAAAGAGCTGCATCTCTGACCCCAGACTCAGAGTGATTCTGTGGCTCAAGTGAGGTCACAGAGGTAGCCAGATGTGCTACATATTTTTAATGTGCCAATCCCTGCAGAAAACTTTCCCTTGTTCAGGGTGGACTTTTCCCTGCCTTTCTGTCTTTCACAGGAATTACAGCAGCAAGGTTTCCTGATATATACCCACCCCAGTACCCATCCCTGTCAGGCTCAGAGCCACTTTCCTTCTTGGTCCACCATCAGATCACAACAGGGTTCAACAACCAGATTTGTTGACTTGAAGTCCACTGATTCAGCTTTAGAGCATTCTGGTGTGACAAGGAGGGAAAAATAACCCTCTGGCAGATCTTTCTGTCTAAATCTGCATTCCAGGGTTACCCAGCAAGGACAACTGTGCCGTGAAATACTGCAGGATCCAGTACACAAATGGAAGCCTGAACTGCAGTTGGGTTAAGATGGAAATTAGCATTGCACAGCCACATCTTTGTTAAAGTACTCACAGTCAAACAAGTGTTTATGTTTTTAGATAAACTGAAGTACTTCTATAAAAGTGCATGTGATGGGGCTTCAACTGCCGTCAGCTGTTTTTGGACAGTCTCACCACTTAGGTGAGCAGGCTGGTCTCCTCTGATTTCTCAGGCTAGTTGAGTCTCAGAGAGATGAGTCTCAAAGGATGCAGGAAGTATCTGTCACTGCACTCACATCACAGTGTGATGTAAACAGTCCCACCATTTCACATTGGTATGTGAGCTTTGCTCATTGCTCTGACCCTGCTTTGCCTAGACTGGCACAGCGTGGGTTAAAAGCCTGCAGGCGGAATAGGAAACGTGTTCTGCAGAAAGTGCTCATTTTTTTCATAGAATCACAGAATTGTTCAGGTTGGAAAAGCCTCTTGGAATCATCAAGTCCAACCATCAACCCTAGTCTACAAGTTCACCCCCTAAACCAGTTTTATTACTGTGTAAGAGAATAAATAAAACAACATTGGATTTCAGTTTTCATCCTACATCTACAGCATGGTGTATTAGATCCTGTCTCCTCTTAGATCCTGACCCCTTTGCTTTACTAGTTCATAGAATCACAGAATCATTAGGGATTGGAAGGGACCTTGAAAGATTATCTAGTCCAGTCCCCCTGACACAGCAGGATCATCCAGACCAAGCTGCACAGGAACATATCCAGGTGGGTTTTAAACATTTCCAGAGAAGGAGACTCCACAGCCCCCCGGGCAGCCTGTTCCAGTGCTCTGTCACCCTCACTGGGAAGAAGTTCCTTCTGATATTCATATGGAACATCCTATGTTCCAGCTTACACCCCTTGCCCCTCATCCCATCACTAGATGACCTTGAGAAGAGCTTAGCTCCATCCTCCTGACACCCACCCTTCATCCAGGAAAGTTTCTCAGAGAAAATGTGGTAAAGCATGAGGCTGGGGGAAAGCAGGATGGACTGTTGTTGAACCCTTGAAAGTGCCATCAGGCATTGGAGCAGGCTGCCCAGGGAGGGGGTTGAAGTCCCATCCCTGGACCTCTTTAAAAGTTGTGTAGATATGGTGCTCAAGGAAATGGTTTAGTGGTGGGCTTGAGAGAGTTGGGTTAATGGTTTGACTTGATGATCTTAAGGGTACTTTACATCCTAAGTAATTCTATGCTTCTACGGGATGGACAGGAGTCAATGGTTCCTGGCACAGACATGGAGCATCATGGGCTTCCAAGACTTCACCTCCTCTTCAGGTTTCCTACATATAAAGGGAAAATTCTTCCCTTGGCAGACAGAGATGTGATCAGACTAGAACAAAAGACATATAGTGACTTGGAACAAGTAATTTTAGAGACATTGGTAAAGAAAACCATTTTTGAATATTCCTTTGAAATTCCACCTCCCCCAGCTGCACACATTTCAGGATTGCCTTTGATGCACTGGCAACCAGATCCTCCTTTATGAGGCACAAACCCACTGGTGATCTTTTCTAAGACCACCTGCTCTATCAGGCAAGATGTTCAAGGCTTTGCAGGCAGCCCATGTGAGGAGGAGTGTGGAGAGAGAAATGTGGATTGTGTCTGCACCTCTCAGCTGAGGTCTGTGGTGCTGTACTACCAGCTCTGCCTGCTACCCTATGAGTGGGTGAGAAGAGTCTGCTCTGGCTCTCAGGTTCTGATGATTTTAATTGAGTTCAAGGTGTAACAGGTGGGTGAGCAGAGCTGAGGACAACTTGTTTACAAGCCCTTGTTTTCATCAGTTGAATACAGTCTGTCGATAGAGGTTTCACTACCACGTTGTGTTTAGCCAACAGAGACAAGCACGATTTGGTTTCAGTACTGACACATTGGGGGAAGGTTGGCACTGCTGAACATCTCAGTTTTGCAGCCAGTGTTGGTAGTCCAGCTGCTGTGTTCCTGGGAATGGGGCACTGCTATGGCTCCCTGCAGTGGCAATTCACTCTTAATTAAGCAGCAAAAAAGTAATGGAAATTAATTTGGATTAATTTCTCAATTCATATGTTGGAAATTATTGTCTCCCTAGCTTTCTCCTGTGCCTCTGGTGAGTACCTGGAGATGAAGAACCAGGTGTGCAGCAAATGTGCAGAGGGAACCTACTCACTGGGCAGTGGCATCAAGTTTGATGAGTGGGATGAGCTGCCAGCAGGATTCTCCAACGTGGCAACTTTCATGGACACAGCAGTTGGCTCATCTGAGAGTAAAGCCAACAGCTGCAACAAGTAAGAAGTACTGTTTGCACCTGGGTTATGCAGCTGGGAGTAAACCTGGACAGGATAAAGCTCAGCTTAGCTGAGCTCTCCAGAGGGTAACCAGCTCTACTAACAGCAAACAAGAGATAGTGAGTGAAATTTGCAGCCATTCTTTGCTGTCACCATGGTCTCTTTGGGCTCATCAGCAGCTGGTGAGTCGAAGACCAGCCTGGAGCTGTTCTTGTTTGTAACTGGAAAGCTTCAGGGTCATGGTCTAGTAATGTGGCTACAAGGCACTTTCATGACCTATTTAAAGACCCAGGGTGGTTGGAGAAAGCTGTTTCTGAGTAGAATTGAAAGTGTATGGAACCTATGGGTAATAAACCTTTCCTATTTCTAGTGCCACACCATTTCTCATGCTTGTTTATAATGAATAAAGTATGACAGGCATATGAAAAATAAATGGGAACTCAGTAATAAAGTTATAAACTCACTGCAGTTAGCAGTTGTGGGGTTCTGGGTCCTTGCTTAAGGAATGTTTTTGTATAGTAAGTGTGAGAATAATGTGAGAGTGTCTGTGGTGGCTGCTGAAGCTTGTTTTGTTTGTGTTTGCCAGCTCTTCGTGGACACCTCGAGGGAATTACATCGAGTCAAACAGGGATGACTGCACAGTTTCTCTCATCTATGCGGTGCACCTGAAGAAGTCTGGTTCTGTCTTCTTCGAATACCAGTATATTGACAACAACATCTTCTTTGAATTTTTTGTAAGTCCTTTTTTATGGTCAGTTCCACCTTAAGAATTCAGTCCAGGTGATGACCATTAGAAACAACTTCTTCCTCTGTTTACATTCCCGTATGTCCACAGTTTGCTATTGCTGAACAACATATCAAAACCAAGAAGCCTTTTCCCTTCGTGTCACCTAGGCTGCCTTTTGGCATTTATTTCAGCTTCAAAATTCAGGCTAAACAGTTCCCATGTACCAAGCACTGGGGTTTTTCCATTAGGGACCATAACTGCCCCTGTTAGTCCAGTATTTTATCTGGCAGCAGATGCTTCCATTTGGGGGTATTTAAATTGAGAAGCCTTGGAAGGGACTTGGTGGTTAAAAACACTTCTTCCAACATAGGTGTCCACAATGTGGGGTGATCCAAGGCTTAGTATGTGTTTAAATCTTGTCTTGGATGGAAGTCACTTGGCTGTTTAATACCAGAGGATCTGCTAGCAGTCAAGGTCTTGCCCAAATAAAATCCCTACTACTGTGGGAGGAGATAAAGTCCCCTTAGTACAGATAGTGACTGGGGAAAGTGGTGCAGATCACTTCTCCTGTGGGGAAAGGTTTGTGGGATTGTTTTTCTTAAGGACCTGGATATATTAATTAGGCTCTGAGGGCAACAAAAAGAATTTTCCACACCAAAATCCAGATCACTTCATCACAACACTGGACACATTGCAAAATGAGCTTGCACCTCCCTGTACCAATATTTCTGCACCATCAACAGTGATCAGAGTGTGAAAGGCAATGCTGCTCTGCCCATGCAGGTGGAAGGCTGAGGGTCCAGGGAACTGGAGGGTTCCCAGCACCAGAGGCTCTGCAGTGTGGTGTAAATGTCCCACATCACTTAGACACTTTGGAAGGTTCCACCAACACCTACGTGGCTTTCCTCTTAGCATGAACAGGCTGCCCAGGGTGGTTGTGGAGTCTCCTTCACTGGAGATGTTTAAGACCTGCCTAGATGTGTTCCTGTGTGACTAGGTGATCCTGCTTTGGCAGAGGGATTGGACTAGATGATCTTTTGGGGTCCCTTCCAATCCCTAATCATTCTATGATTCTATGTTGTACCCACCATGTGGCACAGAAGAAACAGTTACAGAAGGGCAGCTCAGAGCTGGAGTTTACTGGAAATTTCAGTTGTCTCTGTCACTGTCTCTGTTTCTGTCTGGTGATACATAGTGTCTCAGGAGTGAGAGGCCTTAGCTGCTGTTGGTTAGTGTTTGTTGAAGCTTGGAGAAAGCACAAAGTATCCTTATCCTTAGGAGGGGTGGGAAAGTAACCGCATGGAGTAACCTCTTGCTGCTACATTAGAGCAACAGATTGTCACTGCTGTCTGGTAACAGACTGGGCAGGCAGCCTTGTTTAACCACTTCAGTTCTGTGTCAGACTGTCCTGCCTGCTTCATGGGGAGACAGCAGCAAATATGCTTTCTGCTGTCAGAAGAATGTACCAGGATTATGACTCCTAGCTCCAGCCCCTTGTCTTGCTGGCAGATATGCTTCACCAGAGGAGCAAATATATTGTTCCTCCGAGGAATGGGTTTGAAATTGACTTTTGATTATTACTTCTACCCACATCCTACTCATTCGCCTCCTTAAATTTATCATTCCCTGTTCAAGAAGGAGTGAGCGCAGTCCCTTATAGAAACACCCATCTGAATAATTCCTGATCAGCCTCAGTATTTCAGGGAAATAACATTTATGCTGCTCTAAAGGTCCATTTTTTTTTCCTTCAGTTCATCTTTGTGTTTAAATATACATAACGATGGCACTTCAGCTCTGGGCTGACATTTCAGTGACAGTGGCTTGCGGTTTGCTGGGCAATGATGAAGTTCTTAGGTTCTTCTGGTGCAGATAGCTGCACTGCTGATTGAAGGGTAAGCAAGATGTGGGAAGCTAGCACTGATGCTTCTGGTTAGATACCCAGTGTTCTGCAACCTGCCTTTCCCAGGCTTCTTACAACTTGTGAGAAGAGAATATATATTCTGATCTCATTTTTGCAGATGGGAACTGAGGCACAAAGATGCTGTAGCTCAGATTGTGCAAGATAATTAGGTAGCTACCCTCTGCACTGATGCTTCTTCTCACCTCTTTTCCTCAGTGCTGTTGGTCTAGGTTGGAATGAAGTGCACAGATCCTTTGGAGGATATGGGCTTATGTGAGTTTTCTGACTTGACATGGAGCAACTTCAGGTCTTCTGAAAGTGTTGAACTGGCTTTTCTCTGTGGTGCAGTAATAGCTGAGCAAGTGAACTTGTGCCTTGAAGGGACTTGATACTTTTTCTTCAGAGAAGACAGTTATGAGAAGGAAGAAGTGGGCTGCTGTGAGGCCATGCCCCAAACCCTGCTGCAAGGGAAGGTTGCAGAGCTGCACTGGACCTGGGCACGGGACAATGCACTTCATGCTTGTGCCAGGGCACACTCTCCATGGCATGTCGCCTTCCCATTGATAATGTTACTCTCATTCTAGTGAGGCCTGGTGGCAGGGAGCCACAGACAGAGCAGCTATTGGCTGCAGAGAAAGCAGTTTTTCTTCTACCTTTGGCCTGTCCACTCCTACCTCACCTCTGACTTAGAAACCTGTGGCTTCTAGATTTTGGAGACCTTGGTCTTGATGGGCTTAGGAGAAGAAGGAGGCAGCCAAGTCAAGATACTCAGCATCCAAGTCTGATCAGACAATGAGACAAAGGCTGAGATCTTCTCCTGCTCTTCCTTTGTGTCAGAGTGGTCATTGAAGGCACTGTTAAGCTCTTAGCAGGTTTTGAAAGTTTGGCTCTTTTTGGCTGCAATTAAGGCAGCTGCTGTCCTAATGAGTGGACAAGAGGATTAAAGTTGAATCTTATCATCCACAGCCAGCACATATTACACTGTCAGATAGATGCATCTACTGGTGGCCACTGATCTCATGTTTTTATTAACAGATACAAAACGACCAGTGCAAAGAGATGGAGTCCACGGCCGACAAGTGGGTAAAACTAACAGACAATGGAGAATGGGGCTCTCATTCTGTAAGTGTGCAGATAAAAATCCTTCACAAAGCTTTTTTCCCATTCATAAATGCCTGTGATTTCCTCTGAGCAGACAGCAAGTAAGGGCCAAGTCCCATGGAAGCATCTGAAGAAGCAAAGCTCTCCTAGTGCTGGGGGGCAAAGCCACCGACATCTCTAAGGGATTGATCCCAAAGCACATAACACACATGCAAGACTTTGTATTGATTTCCCAGGGCTTTGAATCTAATGCTTTATGAGGTTAAATAGATTTATGCAAATCCATGTGCCACAGTCACTGTGCATGATTGTAATTGAAATCTACAAGAGTTGTTTGCTCGTGAGAAACCAGGATTATTCCCTGTTGCTCAGCAGAGCAGCAGGAGCAATGCATGTCTGTGGGGGTGGGCGGGATGGGCATTTTGTTCCCAAGGTTGTGCAGAAGAGCTGGACTGCACCCAGATTGTGCTCTGTGGTGATTAACCTGGTTGAAAAGCAAACTGGCTGCACCAAGGTAGCTCCTGCAGCACTGATACAAGCATCAGGTCTTGGAACAGGCTGCCCAGGGAGGAGGTTGATTTGGCATCCCTGGATGTCTTAAAAAGTCATGTAGAACAGGTGCTGAATGACACGGTTTAGTGGTGAGCTTGGGACAGTTGGGTTAATGTCTGGACTCGGTGATTTTGAAGATCTTTTCCACCCTAAATGGTTTGACAATTCACATTAGAAGCAGCAATTTCTGGGAGTTTGTGCTGTGTGCTGGCTGTATGCTGGCTGAGTTTGCTCAGTGTGTAGACCACTTGTAGACCAACTCCTTAACCTGCCTGGCTGAGTGATGCCTGGCCACTGTCACACCCTAATTCCCAGAGCCATACTAGGAAAGGCCCAGAATAGGGGACATTATGCCAGGAGGAAAAAGCATTTTATGGGCATAGACAGCAGCCTCAGCTCTGTTTTCCACGCTCTGCTTATTCTTATGGAGGAGAAACCCTATTCCAAAGCCAGGTCTGGCTGTGACAGTGCAAAGTCACGTTGGGAGGCAGGAGAGCTGGGTGAGAAGGAATGAGTGGCACAGGCTAAGTGGTAGATCCAAGGCCAGGACATTGGCTTGGGTGAGCTGAGAGACATAGTGTCTGCACGGGAGATGGTGCCATCTGAGCTCATCATCTGGGATGTGCAAAGTGTCTGCATTGTCTGTGGAGATGGCTTGAATGCCTGGCTGGAATGTAGACACATGACTAAGCAAGATGACTGTTTTGGCTCTCCTCAAGGCTTTTGTCTGCACTGATCCTGTCATGGTGGCTTCTCTGAGCTGTTTTCCAGTTGCTGCAGCCTTTGCTCTCAGCATGCAAGTCCTGTTGCACCAGGGCTGGTGCTGGATGTCTCCATGCCACCAACTCAGCTGAATTTTTGGACTCTGTACCCTGGATGAACAAAAGCTGTGCTGCTGCCAGCCTGTGCAGCAGTGCTGTAGATTGTGTTGTCATGGATCCTTATGCTGGTAGAGTTTTCCCCTCTTGTTGGTTGAAATTTTAGCATTTTCAGGCCAGTATGTCTGTGCTGGCAGTAAGCATCTTGTGCTGGGCTAGTAGACATGGTATGGTTTTGAAGACCAGGCAGGCAAACCTGCTGCTTTTGGTGATGCTGTGGTTACACAGAGGAGTTGAAAGCAACAGGCACCAACATTTCTGCTACAAGAAGTAGTCCTGCCTTTCTACTGCCCCTCATCCCACACATGATGCCACCAACCCACTACCCTTCCAGTGCCAGTACAGGGATTGTGTAGCTGCTTGCTGAACCACACCATGAAGACCAGTAGATCAAGGCAGTTGGAAGCCGGGTTGTTTTCCGCATCTTATGTGCTGTTCAGGATCAGAAATGAGCATGAGGTTTGTGAGTGCTGCTGGGCACATCTATGGTTTGTGCCTGGCTACCAGATCCTGATGCTGTATAGTTAGATGCAGGCAAAGCTTGATTTTTAAAGCCTATAAACAAAATTCACTTGTGAGCTTGGATTTTGAACTCAGGGTCATACTGGGTTTCCTTAAAAAATTTATCTCAAGGCTTTAAAAACAAGCTGATTGACTCCATCTGAACATACAGTGAGAGATAAAAGCTCCTCAGTGCTGGCAGTAACTGGATAACAGCAGGAACAGCTTTCCCCCAGTTCTGCTTACAACAAGGTCAGGAACAGCTCTTGGTGGTTTTCCATGAAACTGGGGCATTGAGAAGGCTTTTTCTGAAGCACACTGTGGCATTCCCCAGAGATGTCTACTTGTCCTACCGTTACTTCTTGACTCACTGAGCAGCTTAAGAAAAGCCAGGATTGCTGCTAGTGCAAGGCACCTGAATAATGGAAGCATTAAACAGAACAGAGTATTGGAGAGGAGAATCTGCTGACCGTCCCGTGTGTTGTTGCAGGTAACGCTGAAGTCAGGTAGCAATATATTATACTGGAGAACAACAGGGATTCTCATGGGGTCCAAAGTAGTAAAACCAGTTCTGGTGAAAAACATCACCATTGAAGGTAAGAGATATTTGCCTTTCAGGTCTTATCTCACTCTTCTGTCACAGCATTTGCCAAGTGCCAGGGCTATTTTTAGCCCCGTTGTCTCCTGTATCCTCCTCCAAAGTGTACAAACAAAGCAGCAAAACTTCACCAAGACGGGGAGAAGCTGAAAGATGTATTTGACTGGTACGTGATGCTCTCTATTGGACAACACTGGCTTAGCAAGTAAACAGATTAAAACTAATCAACTTCTTCAGTATAGAAAGGCTCATGGTTCCTGGTGAGTCTCTCAACAGTGGTAAGTGGTTGTATGTAGATGTTATATACAGTTAACAGTTACAGTTAAGTTACTATTCAAATAGCTTAATCTAGAATTACACTTTGGCTCCTATTCCAAGTGTCATATGAGGTTCTTACATGGATTAGATTTGCAGCGAGGAGCAAAGATTAAAGACTTGAATTGTGAGTCAGCAAAGCCAGGTTGTCTGTAGTGAAGTGGTGGAAGTCTGTGATTTTTAAGCTGTGCTATGCAGCTGGTTTGCTTCCCCTGCAAGTGCTTAGACATGAGACCTCTCCTCTCTCTACAACTATCTGAAAGATGTTTGTTGGTGCTGGTCTCTTCTCACAGGTCATTAGTGACAGACTCAGAGGGAAGGGGCTTCAAGCTTCACCGGGGAGGGTTAGGTTAGACATCAGGAAGAAGTTATTCACAGATAGAGGGGTCAGACACTGGAATGGGCTGCCCAGGGTGGGAGTTGAGTCCCCATCCCTGGATGTGTTTAGAAGTCACTTAGATGTAGCGTTGGGGGATCTGGTTTAGGGGTGAACTTGTAAATTAGGGTTACTCGTTGGACTCGATGATCCCAAGGTTCTTTTCGAGCCTGAATGATTCTGTGGTTCTATGAGCTATGGATCCTACCTGTCTGTGTGTCAGTGCTTTACCTCTAATTTATCTTCCAGGAGTTGCATATACGTCTGAATGCTTCGCATGCAAACCTGGTACCTTCAGTGACAAACCAGGTTCATCTGGCTGCCAAGTGTGTCCAAGAAATACTTATTCTGAGAAAGGAGCTAAAGAGTGCACCAAGTGCAAAGAAGACATGTATTATGCAGGTACATAAATCAACCGGGTTAAGCAAAACCAGGAGAATCTGAACATCTAAGGTCATCAGTAAGGACATGGAGCTGCTGGAGAGTGTCGAGCATAGAGCAATGAGGATGATGAAGGAAGTGGAGCACCTCCCTGATGAGGAGAGGCTGAGGGAGCTGGGCCTCTTTAGCTTGGAGAAGAGGAGACTGAGGGGTGACCTCATTAATGTCTATAAATATGTGAGGGGTGGGTGTCAGGAGGACAGAGCCAGGCTTTTCTCAATGACATCTAATGATGGGACAAAGGGCAATGGGTACAAGCTGGAACATAGGAGATTCCACATCAATATGAGAAGGAACATCTTCACAGTGAGGGTGACAGAGAATTGGAACAGGCTGCCCAGGGAAGTTGTGGAGTCTCCTTCACTGGAGATGTGTAAAACCCGCCTGGATGTGTTCCTGTGTGACTTGGTCTAGGTGATCCTGCTGTGTCAGGAGGATTGGACTGGATGCTCTTTTGAGGTCCCTTCCAATCCCTAATGATTCTATGATCCTATGATCAGCTCTCTCTGTGTGTGGGTGTGAGAATGTTTTTTTTTTCTGGTAAATGTGCCCAGAATGGTTTTACCCAGTCGCTGTGCAAAGGGCAAATGATGATATGAATTACTAAAAGAGCACAAATGTACATGATGGGGCGCAGGTGATCTTGGCTAAGGTCATCGGTGCTAACATGAAGGTACTGAGATCTTTATGACCTGCAAAAGTTCTTCAGCAGGATAATAATGTGAGGGCTGCGCCCTCTCGTGGTAGTTTCTGCTCAATATCTGGTGATGACCCGAACTTGCTTCAGACTCGTCATGGTTCGAGGAATCTCCTTTCTAAATCCTCTCCTGGCCTGACCCTGCATCCTGTGTGGTTGGAAGATGTGAGGATACACTTGCAAACTGTGTTGCCCAAGGCCCTCTGAATTCCCAGCTGTGGCCAGCTGATTTATAGCCAGTGAACATCATGGGCACAAGCTCCTTTCCAAATATCTTCAGTTTTTGTTCTCGTACTTGTTTTATAAGGAAGTTCTTAAAGACTCGGTTACAGACCACAACAGCTGTGCTTGTGAGAGGGATGGAAGTTTTGCAAAAACATCTGGGGACAGTTAGAATTGGGCCAGTGTGGTAAGGAAGTTTCTAATGGGTTAGAGTGGTTTTTGTAGAATCATAAGGGATTGGAAGGGACCTCAAAAGATCATCCAGTCCAATCCCCCTGCCACAGCAGGATCACCTAGACCAAGTCACACAGGAACACATCCAGGCAGGTTTTACAAGTCTCCAGTGAAGGAGATTCCACAACCTCCCTGGCCAGTGCTCTGCCACCCTCACTATGAAGAAGTTCCTTCTGATATTTCTGTGGAATCTCCGATGTTCCAGCTTACAACAAGTGAGAACTTATTTCCATACTTGTCAAACTGTTCAAACTACTGTGTGAAGGTGAAGGAGTGGAGTGAGTGCTCGAGTGGCTCCCTGGTTATACTGGATCAATGAGTTTTAGCTTGATGTAGTTAGTATAGATTGTATTTTCTCTGCTCCCTTGCTTCAGTTCAGGGAAATATTCATGTACATTCCATTAGAAGCTTAACTTTTCAATCTTGCTGATATTTTTCTGCTACTTCACTTTAACCTCCACATTTTAAGATCATTATGGTAATTTTTAAGGGCCATTTAATATTTTAATATCCTGTACCTCACACTTTCTTTTAGATGAGGGATCCAGTGCATGTATAGAGCGTCCTCCATGTACGAATAAAGACTTTTTCCAGATCCATACCCCGTGTGATAAGGAAGGAAAGGTAAGTAGAAGGCATGATACTATTTTGAGGCTCATTGACCTTGCTTTGGTCTGTTGATTTCATAGAATCATTAGGGATTGGAAGTGACCTCAAAAGATCATCCAGTCCAATCCCCCTGACACAGCAGAATCACCTAGACCAAGTCACACAGGAACACATCCAGGCGGGTCTTAAATATCTCCAGTGAAGGAGACTCCACAATCTCCCTGGGCAGCCTGTTCCAGGGCTCTGTCACCCTCACTGGGAAGAAGTTCCTTCTCAGATTTCTGTGGAACCTCCTACATTCCAGCTCACAATCATTGCCCCTCATCCTATCACTAGATGACACTGAGAAGAGCCTGGTTCCATCCTCCTGACACCCACCCCTCACATGTTTATAGACATTAATGAGGTCACCTCTCAGTCTCCTCTTTTCCAAGCTAAAGAGACCCAGCTCCCTCAGCCTTTCCTCATAAGGGAGGTGCTGAAAATAAAGATTTCTAGAAATCTCTTTCCCAGTCTCTTTCCCAATGCCGCTTTCATCATCAGATGTCACTGAGGTTCTGGGCTTGTCCTTAGGCTGCCTTCTCTCCAGTATTTATCTGTCCCAGCTCCCTCAGCCTCTTCTCATCAAGGAGGTGTTCTACTTCCTTCATCATCTTCGTTGCTCTACGCTGGACTCTCTCCAGCAGCTCCATGTCCTTCCTGAACTGAGGGGCCCAGAACTGGACACAATAGTCCAGATGTGGTCTCACTGGTGCAGAGCAGAGAGGGAGAAGAACCTCTGTCGATCTGCTAACCACCCTGCTTCTGATCCACCCCAGGATGCTGTTGCCCCTCTTGGCCACAAGAGCACATTGCTGGCTCCAGTAGTCCACCTGCTGTCCTGGGAAAGGCAGGTTGCAGAACACTGGGTATCTAACCAGAAGCATCAGTGCTAGCTTCCCACATCTTGCTTACCCTTCAATCAGCAGTGCAGCTATCTGCACCAGAAGAACCTAAGAACTTCATCATTGCCCAGCAAACCGCAAGCCACTGTCACTGAAATGTCAGCCCAGAGCTGAAGTGCCATCGTTATGTATATTTAAACACAAAGATGAGCTGAAGGAAAAAAAATGGACCTTTAGAGCAGCATAGATGTTATTTCCCTGAAATACTGAGGCTGATCAGGAATTATTCAGATGGGTGTTTCTATAAGGGACTGCGCTCACTCCTTCTTGAACAGGGAATGATAAATTTAAGGAGGCGAATGAGTAGGATGTGGGTAGAAGTAATAATCAAAAGTCAATTTCAAACCCATTCCTCGGAGGAACAATATATTTGCTCCTCTGGTGAAGCATATCTGCCAGCAAGACAAGGGGCTGGAGCTAGGAGTCATAATCCTGGTACATTCTTCTGACAGCAGAAAGCATATTTGCTGCTGTCTCCCCATGAAGCAGGCAGGACAGTCTGACACAGAACTGAAGTGGTTAAACAAGGCTGCCTGCCCAGTCTGTTACCAGACAGCAGTGACAACCTGTTGCTCTAATGTAGCAGCAAGAGGTTACTCCATGCGGTTACTTTCCCACCCCTCCTAAGGATAAGGATACTTTGTGCTTTCTCCAAGCTTCAACAAACACTAACCAACAGCAGCTAAGGCCTCTCACTCCTGAGACACTATGTATCACCAGACAGAAACGGAGACAGTGACAGAGACAACTGAAATTTCCAGTAAACTCCAGCTCTGAGCTGCCCTTCTGTAACTGTTTCTTCTGTGCCACATGGTGGGTACAACATAGAATCATAGAATGATTAGGGATTGGAAGGGACCTTGAAAGATCATCTCGTCCAATCCCTCTGCCACAGCAGGATCACCCAGACCAAGTCACAGGAACACATCCAGGCGGGTCTTGAACATCTCCAGTGAAGGAGACTCCACAACCTCCCTGGGCAGCCCGTTCCAGTGCTCCGTCACCCTCACTAGGAAGAAGTTCCTTCTGATATTTCCGTGGAACCTCCTATGTTCCAGCTTACACCCACTGTCCCTTGCCCTATCATGAGATGATACTGAGCCTGGCTCCATCCTCCTGAAACCCACCCCTCACATGTTTATAGACATTAATGAGGTCACCCCTCAGTCTCCTCTTCTCCAAGCTGAAGAGACCCAGCTCTCTCAGCCTCTTCTCATCAAGGAGGTGTCCTACTTCCTTCATCATCTTCGTTGCTCTACGCTGGACTCTCTCCAGCAGCTCCATGTCCTTCCTGAACTGAGGTGCCCAGAACTGGACACAATAGTCCAGATGTGGTCTCACTAGTGCAGAGTAGAGAGGGAGAAGAACCTCTGTCGATCTGCTAACCACCCTGCTTCTGATCCACCCCAGGATGCTGTTGCCCCTCTTGGGCAAGAGCACATTTCTGGCTCGTAGTCCACCTGCTGTCCAGTACTTGGGCTAGTCTTGAGCTTTAGCAGCAAAATGCCCAGGATGGCAGGGGCATGTGCTCAGGGCCCTGACCTCATGGATCCCTGATGACACTGCTGGAATCAAAGAATTAAGTACCCTGAGGGTGAGTTGTGGTCAGGTTAAAGTCCTGCCAGTTGAGTGTCTCAGCTCTGTAACTGAGTTAATTCTCATCTTGACATATTAAACCCTTTCAGACATAGACTTAAAGTGAGATGCAGCTGGAAAACCAACTTCACGGGTGATTCATCTCACCCAAGCCTGTTCCTGGAGACAGAAAACTTGTCTCCTCAAAGAGAGGTGAAGACAGACCATACACCATTGGTAACACTAACAACTGGCTCATATTAGTGTTCATAAACAGCTTCTTCTGTGATGTGGGGAGTCTGGAGAGGGCTTAGGAGAGCTCCTGTGTGGTTTTGGCATTTACTTAGTAGGTGAAAATGACTGGAGAGATGTTGAGGACTTTTCAAAGGACAGACCAGTATGGAGAAAAAATGAAAAACCTATGGTGTTCACTGCAAACAGATTCCTTCCTCCCCAATAAAGGAATTGCTTCTGCATTTAAAACACCAAGATTGCTTATGCAAGGTTTAATTAAAGGAACATTTTAATTGGCCTGAGATGTTGGAACTGCTTGTGAAGCCATTAATTCCTGTCTCCCTTCTCTACCCTTCTGTTTGTTGTCCTGGATATGCAAGGTCTGTTTTTGGTCTAAAACATTGGGAATAGCCTGAGTTCAAAAGGGGACTTTGGCTTGTGCATCTAGTCCTAAAGCTTTGTAACACACCACGTGAGCTCAGTGTCTTCTCCTTCCAGACTCAGATCATGTACAAATGGATTGAACCCAAGATCTGCAGAGAGGATCTTCCTGATGCATTGACCCTACCTCCTTCTGGAGAGAGGGAGGATTGTCCACCCTGCAATCCTGGCTTTTACAACAATGCTTCATCGTCCTGTACTCCATGCCCACCAGGCACATTTTCAGATGGGACACAAGGTAGGAGTCCACAAGAAAGTGGCTTATGCCCCCAAAAACTGTTGTCTGCTTGCATGTTACTTTGTTTAATGACATGTCCTCATAAGGCAGAGCTGATTTGGCATAAAATACTTATTAAAAAATGTTGGAGAGAGGGAGCTGTGTGTTGGTTTTCTCTTTGAAGTCCTTTCTTATCAGAAAGTTGCTGCTCTAGGTTGACTTGCTGAGTTCCAGATGCGTTTCTTGGTTGACACAAACATTCTGAGGGTAATTTTATGGGATTCTGAGAAGGAAATCAGAAATTTTACATTCAGTAATTCCTCCTCACCCATTCTCCTGTCCATGCTGAGTTGTTCACCGTGAAAAATTAATTTTAAAGACTCTCAGATGACTACTCACTCAACACTACCTAGCCTGTACTCTGGGTTGTTGGTTATGAGATGTATCAACGCGGTAGACACGTACAGCTTTTTGTGGGATCTCATGTTTACCTTCATCTGAAGCCATTACAAAGGAAGTGTGGTTTGGAGGGCCAGATGTGGGTCATCTATTACAAGGTTATGTCATTTATAAAATGATGGTCTTGTTTTCAAACTTCCAATACTGATAAGTCTCTGACTGTTTTAATATAAAGAAATAGGTCTTTCCTTTTCCTTTGATCATTTCTTGCCCCAGAGAGTAAGAAATGCTCTTTAAATCACTGTGTTGAGTTGTGCTTTGTTGGTGTGATTTCTTTTCCTCTCCACCTGCTCTGTAGAGTGCAAAGCCTGCCCTGCTGGGACAGAACCAGCTCTTGGGTTTGAGTACAAGTGGTGGAACATCCTGCCAAGCAACATGAAGACGTCTTGCTTTAATGTTGGCAACTCAAAATGCGATGGGATGAACGGTGAGCCAAAGTCCCCGTGTTGTTGTTCGCACATCTTTCTCCTGCACTGCTCGTTGCTGTAATGGGGCAGCCATCCAAAAGAGTGTGCTCTTTGCTGTGTGAGTCACAGCACAGTTTCCTCCTTTTTCTTTAGAACTGTAGAGCCATAAAATGTTAGGGGTTGGAAGGGACCTCTTAGAGATCATCTAGTCCACCCCCCTTGCCAAAGCAGGATCTCCTAGATTAGGCACTTGGAATGCATTCAGTTGGGTTTTGAAAGTCTCCAGAGAAAGAGTCTACAGCCTCTTTGAGCAGCCTGTTACAATGCTCTATCACCCTCACAGTAAAGAAATTTCTCCTCATGTTGAGGTGGAACTTCCCATGTTCTAGCTTATACCCATTATTTCTTGTTCCATTGAAGAGACTGTGCTCTTCCTCTTGACATTCACCCCTCAGATATTTATAGACATTAATAAGATCCCCTCTGAGCCTTCTCCAGGCTAAACAGCCTCAGTTCTCTCTTTCTTCATAGGAGAGGTGTTCAAATCCCTTAATCATCCCTGTAGCTCTCCATTGGACTCCAGGAGATCCCTCTTTCTCTTGAACTGAATAGCACAAAATTGGACATAGTACTCCAGATATGGTCTCATCACACCTGGCTTGAAATGTCCTGTAGGAAGCAATGTCACAAAGTCCAACTGCTAACCCAGCACTGCCAGGTCACCACTAAACCATGTCCCTCAGCACCACATCTACATGGCGTTTAAATGCCTCCAGGGATGGTGACTCTGCCACTTTCCTGGGCAGCCTGTTCCAGGGTGTGATAACCCTTTCTGTAAGGAAGTTTTTCCTATTATCATAGAATCATTAGGGATTGGAAGATCATCTAGTCCAATTCCCCTGCCACAGCAGGATCACCTAGACCAAGTCACACAGGAACACATCCATAAACCTCCCCTGACAGCTCCTCAAGGCACTCAGAGCTTTCTCTCTGCACATGTGCTAAAATTGCAGCAGAGAGCAGTCACAGCTCACTGGTGGAAACGGTCTTGTTAGGGACTTCTTCCAGCTCTAGCCTGCTCTGAAAGGTTTTCCTCAGTCTCCTTCAGGCTGATTTAACTCAGGCTTTGAATTATGCATGTTGAGCAGAGGGGCTTAACGTTTAACACATAGATTCATTGATTCATCTGGTTTAAGGTTGGAAAAGGTCAGATGGATCGTTCCCCTGGAGCAGCAAAAGCACAGAGCAGGGAATTTCAGCTGCTTTGCTGATTTCAAGGTGACATTTGCCCATAAAATCAGCAGTGAAGACAATTACTAAAATTTTTCATTCATTATTTTGCTGCTCCACAGTGGATACTAGCCATCTTTAAAACACACTAAAGTACTGAACTACTTAAAGAAGCCTGGTAACATCGACATTATTTTGCCATATGACCCACAAATGTGTTTTTTTTTTGTCCTGTGAAGGTTGGGAGGTGGCTGGTGATCACATCCAGAGTGGGGCAGGAGGCTCTGACAATGACTATCTTATCCTGAACTTACACATCCCAGGATTTAAGTAAGGAACAGGATTTTTTTGGTCATCATATTCTCATTTCTCTCTGTCTCCCACACCTGCTTCACGTTACCCCTGGAACGAGCATTTCTTCTCTCTGAAGTGCAGAGCACCTCGTACGTGTTCTGTTCCTTCTCTGTTAAACAGGCCTCCGACATCGGTGACGGGAGCAACTGGGTCAGAACTAGGAAGGATTACCTTCATTTTTGAGACCATCTGCTCAGCAGATTGTGTGCTGTACTTCATGGTGGTAAGTGAGATCGTTCTCTCTGAGGCTGAGGAGTGGATATTCCACGTGCCACTGTGACACCTCTACGTAGCCATGATGGGTTGTGGTTGATTTACTGTGACTGTGATTAGCTGTGGCACCAGTTCAATATCTGTGGTATTGTTGCAAGAACTATTTAATGAATGATCTAGTAAAATTCTTCCACTGTGTGAGCTGTGAACTATTGCTGGTCATCTGCTGATTTTAAAGGGAATCTTTGGGCACCAAACAGCCAACTTTTCCCTTTTCACACTGGCTGGTAAAATTCTCTGTGTCACTTCTGCAGTTAGATTAGTCTCCAGAAGTTTTGTAGTCCCAATCAAGATACGGGAGAGAAGGAGGGGAAATGGAAAATTTGGAAATGTAGACTTGATTTTGTCGGTGACCTGGGGAATCCCTGAGGCAGCAGAGATGTTTGTCAAAGCGAAGTGCTCTGTTATTTACTTTTCTCATCTGCTCATTGAAATCCCACCAGCTGAGGAAGGTACCTGGTTCTGCAATGGCTCCCTCACCCCTGCCATCCCAAAGGGGAGCTGGCCCTATCCTGAATTTACTGGGACTTTAAAGGAATCTGCTCTTAAAGATAATTAAGTTGCAATATCGTGGTAATTTAAAGTAATCTGCTATTAGGGGTAATTTAAAAGAACCTGTTCTAAAGTAAAAGTGTCTTTCACTGTAATTTACAGCTGCTAGGCAGCAAGAAACAGGAGCACTGAACAGATTTTTCTCACTTAAACTTTGATGCTGTCTTATTGGTCTCAGTTCTGTTTCACTGGAGACACCAACAGAATGGTTTTATGAAGATGGTGGAAAACTACCAAATTCTCTTTGTGTGTTGGCCTTCCCCTTTCTGTGCTCTGGTACCCACATGTTTTATACATAAACAGAATTTTAAATCCAAAAGAGCTACTGTGCTGAGTCTGTCCTCCTAATATTTACATCTTTAGAGCCTAATATTTATATCTTTGATCTTAACATTTTTGTGAACTAGAGCATCTTCTGGAGTAGACACCCCTTCTAACTTAAAACATTGCCAGCAGTGGAGAACAGTGTGTCTATATTTGCTCTCCTTTGCTAAATGTTAAATGTAAAGCCCTTTATCTGTATTAGTCTCTGTATTATAGACATATAAAACATGCAAGTATTCATGCCAATCTCTGTATTATAAGACACTGGTGTTTAGTGTAGCATGACCATACTTTTGCATTTGTAAAATGAAATGATGTCCATTTCACAGGATGTTAACAGGAAAAATACCAATGTGGTGGAATCGTGGGAAAGAAGTAAAGAGAAACAATCCTACACTCACATCATCTCCAAAAATGCTTCCTTCACCTTCACCTGGGCCTTTCAGAGAATAAACGAGGGCCAAGATGTAAGTGGTTCTTTATGTACAGGGCTACAGCTCAGGTTTCCTTGGACACTCAGCACCAGAGCTCTTGTCCTCCACTACTGAAGCTTCCAGGCTTCTTGCAAGGAGTGAGTGGTTGTCACCATATAGCAGCCCTTGGGAGGTAGTTGTGGATAAACCATCCATGTTGAAAGACAGACTCAAGCATTAGCCAGAATTGGTGCACTGGTGCATAGAGTTGTGGCTAGCATGCAAATGTGGTGGCGTGTTGACACCAGGGTGGTTTCCTTGGCTTTCGTTCCAGAGCAGACAGTTCATCAATGACATGGCAAAGATCTACTCCATCACAGTGACCAACGCAGTGGATGGAGTTGCCTCTTCTTGCCGGGCTTGTGCGCTGGGCTCTGAGCAGTCTGGCTCATCCTGCGTGCCCTGCCCAGCAGGACACTACATCGAGAAGGAGAACAGCCAGTGCAAGGAGTGTCCAGCCAACACCTTCCTGTCCATCCACCAGGTCTATGGCAAGGAGGCCTGCATCCCCTGTGGGCCGGGCAGCAAGAGCACTGAGGTACAGAAGCCAAATGTCTCTAAACTGTGGGTAGACAGGGTTTGATGGGGTATAAGCACCCAGAGGGCCAGGGCCAGTGCTTTCCTACAGGTGAGCACTGGGGTACAGTTGTAACTAATGGTCCCACCTTTCCAGATGCGTTCCTAGTGTACGTTCTCTTTGTAGGCATGCAGTAAGAAGACAAAGGTGACCACACTGGCTCAAAACCAGGTTCATTTTGAGAATCTGTGCTGAGGACAGTATGAGAACAGGAAAACCATATGTGTTACTTCCACCAAAACTGTCCTAGACTTTTTGCTGTTTTAAAGTTGGGGACTTGCTTAGCTGGATGGTGTTTCTGTGCTTTAGAAGACTGTAACAAGCTCCTTTATCTGAAATTGCCCTTAAGCCCAGATAAATGTCACGAGCAGCATCCTTTGGCAAGGAGCTGCACAGGGACGTGACGAACTGCTCCAATTTGTTCACATTCTGCCTCTCTTCAGCTGGGTTCATATCCTGTCTCTGTCTCTTAAGCAGTTTCTCGTGTTTCCTTTTCAAGATGCAATTTTAACTGAGGCTGTGGTCTAGTCTGTCCACGAGGCTTCAAACCAGGACATTTAGATCCTAGAAGCACAAACAGCAAATCAAAACTCTCCATTTTCTTGGCTAATGCAGTAGAAAAGTCAGGCTTGGAGAACATTAAAATCCCAATATGTGGTTGCAAGGGATTGAAACAAGAATGGAAAATCTCCTTAGGGAAAAAGAAAGATGAATTGCAGCAATAGGAGAAAGTTCCCCTCCATCCTTTCTAAGGAAAGCAGTCCTGTCTACCCCTACTGATGAAGGAAGTGGAGCACCTCCCTTATGAGGAGAGGCTGAGGGAGCTGGGTCTCTTCAGCTTGGAGGAGACTGAGGGGTGACCTCATTAATATCTATAAATATCTGAGGAGTGGGTGACAGGAGGATGGAGCCAGGTTCTTCTCAATGTCATCTAGTGATAGGACAAGGGGCAATGCTTGTAAGCTGGAACATAGGAGTTTCCACATCAATATGAGAAGGAACTTCTTAACATTGAGGGTAACAGAGCCCTGGAACAGGCTGCCCAGGGAAGTTGTGATGTCTCGTTCTCTGGAGATGTTTAAAACCCTCCTGGATGTGTTCCTGTGTGACTTGGTCTAGGTGATCCTCCTGTGTCGGGGGATTGGACTGGATGATCTTTTGAGGTCCCCTCCAATCCCTAATGGATGCCTTTCCTTTCTGCCAGGACCATTCTGCCTGCTTCAGTGACTGCCTGGTGTCGTACCTCAAGGATAACCAGAGCCTGAACTATGATTTTAGCAACCTCAGCCAGGTGGGCTCATTGATGAGTGGACCCAGCTTCACCTCCCGAGGGACCAAGTTCTTTCACTTCTTTAACATCAGCCTCTGTGGGAATGAGGTGAGCTCAACTGTTTGTGAGGGTCAGACTTTTCTCCCTGTGTTGATGCTCTGTGGGATCATACTGAGACAGGATGAGGATACCCCTATAGCCGAGGTGTCAACCACTGAAACTGTGCAAACAATTCCCTCTACATTTTGCTTGGCAGTGCAAAAAGACTTTTGAGCAGCCAAGTGAGTTTCTAGAGCAAAGATGACAATGTTTTAAGCATAAGTAATGCCAGAATCAAAAGCCTGTCACATCCCAACCTTTTCTTAGTTCTCATGCCTTCAAGTCACTTGGGTTACAACTCTGACCTTTCTGTGCTGCCACCAAGGAACTCAAGTGAAGCGAATGAGTCAGTTGCCAGCTTCTCTCCATTTGTTTCCCTCATGATTTGGCTGGAGATGTTGCTGTCAGCAGAGCCCCATGTCACCCTGCCTTTTGCCTGGGGGCAAGATGCCCGTTGCCAACTTTGTTTTTTAATGTGGTGGAAAAAATGTGTTTAGTCTGGGAGTGCAAACAGTCTCTGCCCCAAAGTCAAGATTCTTGTCTCTGGGGTTTGGACTGTGCCTGAGCATGTTGTCACATACAGAAACTGAAGATTCAAGCAGTACCTGATGCCTGTTGTCCCACGAAAGCCATGCGTACAGTGCACATCAGTGGTCAGCCCTGTGTATTTCTGAAGCCTCTTTCTCATGTACCAGGAGATTTGCACGAGTTAACCTGTGTGATGAGGCAGTCACATTCCTTTATACAGTTTTGCATCCTTTGAGGCTTAAATATGTATTTAAGTACCAGTGGGATCCACAAAGCTTTGATAGCACTGTAGTTCTACCAACCACATGACAAGTGCTTGGCAGCTTGTCAGGACAACTGAATGTGGTCATTTGTCTTTCATCGCTGTTGCTCTCAGGTTCTAGAACTGGTCTTGACCTGTGACATCAATGCAGCCTTGGAGGCTGTACACCTGTTTATGCAATTTGTTCTTTGGAAGTATTTAATCTGAACTGAATTCCAAATGAGGAGGTACCCTGCAGTATATTATTCAAAGGCAGGAGCAATGTGGCTTTGCTTTGCCAGCTGGTTTATGATGCTCTGCAGTAGACACCGTGTTGTTGAGATGCACCAAGCCTCCTGCTTTGTAGCACGGGTGTCTGATAAGGCACATCCCAGGAGTGATGTCGTGTTTCTGGGTCTGTACGAGGATTAATCACAGTGGCACGTTTTGGTGTTGGAGTTTGTTCTTCTCATGGCAGGAACATCAAGTTGCTTCTAAGGTGCCGTGATGACACTCCAGTTCACCATCGGGAAGCTGGAATGTCTCCTTTCCCAAGTGTTTTCGTGTCATATCAACAACCCAGAGCTTCCACATTCTTTTCCTGATGTCCACAGGGGAGGAAGATGGCTATTTGCACTGACAACATCACAGATGTTACTCTCAAGGACATGGTGGCAGAATCAGAAGACTTTTCCAATTTTGTGGGAGCTTTTGTATGCCAGTCTACCATCATCCCATCGGACAGCAAGGGCTTCCGAACAGCGCTGGCTCTGCAATCCAACAGCCTTGCTGACAGGTTCTTAGGTACTTGGCTTGTCTTCTGCTTATTGTTGTCGTGGATGTGCTTTCGTGTATTTAGTAAGTCCTTCACGCACAGCAAGTCCTTCTCAGCTCAACAGTGCTGCATTATTCTAGGGGAAGAGTGAAAGGGCAGCCCAAGGTTCAGTCCCACTTTGTTCCTGAGCTGTGAAGCAGACCTGGACAGCTGCCATTGCTCCTTGCTGCTGTTTCAGTTCAGCTGATGGCTAGAGGCAAGAGTAACGCCTGCTCCCATTCTTTGTTTTCCATGCCCGTGTTACTTACTGTTCCCTGTGTTTGGGCTGGTGGGTCCTGTGGTGCACAGAATTTTAGCACAAAAATCTGGAAACTAATGAAAAAGCACTGGCTTCCTTTGATGTTTCCTACCCATCTCATGCAGGGCAAGACCAACCGCTGCAGTCGTCACATGAGTCCAAGTGTTTCTGCCCATGCCAAGTCTTTACTTGGGCAATTTCAGAAGAAGATGGTGCTGGGTCATAATTAGGCATGGAAGCAGTAGGCTTGGGGCAGCGCGGGGCTGTGCACATCATTAAGTCCTGCATTGCTCCAGCTCGCAAGTTCCCAGAGTCTGAGGCCAGATGAGACAATGAAGTCATTGAGCCTGCTCACCTATCCATTACAGGCACTGAGTAGTCGTACTTTCCCCCTGGCACTTAGCCCAGGAGCTCATGTTTGACAAAAGCATGTCTTTGGAAGAGCATTCAGCCCGGACTTTTAAGACTGCCAGATATAAAAGCTTTGCCACAGTCATTGGTATTTTTTTTCCACTAGTCAAACACTGTATTTTGTTTTAAAGCAGACTCGTTTCCTGTTTGAATTTGCCTGGCATGAATTTTCAGCTCTCGCCTCTCGTTCTTCTTTCTCCATTTCACACCCGCATTTTCCTCCTTGGAGAAATATTTTGTGTACTGGAGTGATCACACCTCTCCAGTCTGCTTTTCTGATAATCTAACAGACCAAGGTCTTCTAAGCTTTTGCTATTATGTGTTTCTCTCAAGCACCTGAATAGTTTTTCAGGCTCTTTCTGCAGTCTCTGTGACTTCTTCTTCTTATGTTCTCTTATAGCATGGATATCAGAACGAACCGGTATTGCAGCATTTAATTCACCGCGACAGCAATTCCAATAACTCTGTATTTGTATTGAGGTGCAAGGATGGAATCTCTGAGCTGTTCTTTTCCAGACTCCACATCCACTCAAGATCTTTTTTCAGAGTTACTGTTTCTAAGGGAAAATCTTCCTCAGGACTGGCCGTCATCCCTTGCTGCGCTTGTCTGCACTAAAATACGTTTAGTCTGAGTGGGAGCAGCTTGCCAAGTGAGCCAAGTTGCTCTGTAGTTTATTCCCATTCCTCTTAATCTTTCCTCTACACACTCTACCAAGAGTGATTATTAAGTGACTTGCAGATCCTTGATGATAATGTGGCCTTTTGGGACTTCAGTATCGATGCCTAGCGAAGCCTGAAGACATACCACATTGGATGACAATTTCCCATGGCCTGATAATTTATAATTAGTGAAATAATTTTAATCCAGAGTGGGCCTCTTAATTGATATTATGCTGCTAACTTTTTAATTAGAATCTCATGTGGTAATTAGTGAAATGCTTGACAAATCTACATAATTTTCTTTAGCAACTGAATTCATCTGCACTCAAGGAATGAAATCAGATTTGTTCAACAAGAACTGTTCTTCACAAATTCATCTTGGCTTTCATTATGTGTCTGTCCCTTAGCTGAAACCCGTCTTCCACTTACCATTGTAATTGCATTACGTTGTGCTGTGGCTCACCACACCCCCTCTCCATCAGCCTTTTGATGTTTTGCTATCACAAAAGCTGGCCACTCTCTGGTATAGGTTTGTGAGTTTCCAAGCATGCACGCCAATGTGCTCTCCCAACAGTAAAGGAATGAAATGTGGAGTTACTGTCTTGAAAAGCAAGGACATCATCCTGTACTTCCTAATACATGGAAAAGATATCAAGCTCTTCTGCTGCATTTTCTTCATCATGGTTGTTTTAAAATGGTTGAGAACTGCCTCCTCTGTCCCTGAGATGTACTTTTATTTCCAGTACTTCTCAAAAAGCTCCAAACCCGTAGTTACTCTAGCACTACCAAACACAGGTTTTCCCCTGATGTCTTTAGCATCTATTATCATTTCTCTATAACTCACAACTTTTGCTTTTATTTGATTCTTTATCCCCCCTCCATTAAGCCTGTACCCATGGTTTGGTTCGAATTGCTCTTTTAGCACTCTTCTGATCCAAGGTGGTCAAAGCTACTGTCATTCTTGAGAGAGTAATTGTTGATTTGTAGACATATAATTTATATCCTCTGAAGAATAAAATTTTTCACACTGGATTTTGCTTCCACTGATCTTATTTTTAAGAAATTGTACCGTGAGATGTTGTCTCTACAGCACTACATATTGCATGGGAATATGGTGTCATTGACTGTGTTGAATATAATAAGGTACCTAAGGAGCATCATCTTCCAGTCTAGCAAGTCACTAATGTCTGCCTGCTATCTTGCAGTCCAAATTTAAGTTACCTGTGTTTAATATGGTGTCCCTGATGAGATGAGATGCTCTGCTGTCAGCGTACGTTCTCAGGTCCCTCCACAATAACCTGACATCTTTCTTCAGATGCTCCTGGTGGTTGCTGCAGTACTTTGTCTGTTTGTTGATGTGATGTTTTGTCCCTCGGCTGCAGTCCCTCCTGAGAGATGCTGCTGAGGACAGTCATCAATGTGCTGTCACAATGCCAGGCTCTGACTTGCCCTACAACAGGTAGTAGAGTCTAGTGCAAACAGTCATCTTTGTAATCTACTGTATTTACCTGGCATATAACCAGATGTGGATTTTCCAGCTGTGTTAGTCCTCCTCCCTAATGGAATGTCAGTTATGTCAAAGTCCTAAGAGTTCAGGCAAGCTGTCTGAGCTGCTGCAAGAACAAGCAGAAAGCTTCTTTTCTTCAGTCTTTCCAATCTTCCCATCTGCTGCTGACTGCTACCACTTTTTCTTGTTCTAGTAGTTTTTCACCTCACCAGAAGGATGCAGCCTGTCCCATTGTAGAGCATCCTCTTCTCCTGAAGTGTAATGCAGCACCGATATTTTCTGTCTTTGGTTCATGGGGCTGGAAGGATATGAACTTCAGTTACTTGAGTTTTCCTCTTCTTCAGCTCTTTTCCAGAACACATGCAGACCTGTATAACCTGTGTTGTTCCACACACGAGCCTGTCATGTGTTCCAAAACGTGCTGTCAGCTCTTGCCTGCAGCTCCATAGTCCTTCTGAATTCTGCCATTGCGTCTTCCAGACTTTCTCCCAGTGCAGGAGCTTGCTGGGGGTGTGACATGGCCGTGATGCTTTGCATTCGAGCAGTCGGTTGGATCAGATACCTTCAGTAGTCCTTTCTCAGCCTTAACTGATTAGTGATCCTTTAACATAATTAAAATAAAAAGAGTAAAACTTATAAAACTGGTGGTCTTTTATTGGATTTTTGTTTTGCTATGTCTCCGTGAGGAAGTCAGACTGTGTGAGGAACACACTCATCTGAAATGTTTAGTTAGAATGGGAGAAAGTGTCTAATGTATGTTAATGTAATAACATGTGAACTGAGACCCGTAGGTTTCAGGCAGAGGAAGTGTTAACATGTGAAACCCTCAGAAATCCATCCTTAGCTTGTTCCTTTTATTTTTGCTTCTCAAACTTTAGGAGCTACTGTTGAAACAACTCTGGAAAATATCAGCATCAAGACAGATATGTTTCCTCCCTCTCCAAGCAAAATACCTGATGTGCATTTCTTTTACAAGTAGGTAAAATGTTGTTTTTCTTTGTTTGCTTAAAGGCAACTAAAAATAAATCTGTGAGGGGATCTTTAACCCGACTTTAATCTCTATCACTGTAATCGGTATCAGGGAGGTATTGATTGGCATGGGGAAGACTGTATTTGAAATGATCAGACACTGCTCAGATTTAAATGACACTTGATCTTTAGAGAGTGATAAAGTTGTCACTCATCCAGGTGCCACTTCCAGTGTCCTGTGCCTTTCCATGATTTCTCATCAAAGTGGCTTTGATGTGTCCACCTTCCATTGCATTTTTTCTTTCAGATTGATTTATATTTATTTTGATGGTACAAAAATGAACTGAAGGTCAAAAAGAATTGTTCCAACCTGGACAGTTACTAGGGAGCTTTTCCTACTCTTCACTTTCCTCCACAACAGGAACACCTTATCTTAGATAAGAAGTAGCTCAAAGAACACCTCAGTTAAGGTGCCCTAATGTGGACTGGGTTTCTATGCTTGGACTCTGGAGCCTGTGGGGCTGTCTGCTTAGCTGAAGCCACATACCAACATTTCTTCTACTGATCATCTCCTAAGATTGTGTTTGCTTTAATGATGAATCTTAATTTGCTATAGCACTTTGGATAGCAACACTTCATGCATATATGGCTATTAAATTGTTTGTCTGATTCTACAAATTGAACCCCACGCCAGTGGCCCTGTTTTGAGCATAGGAGGAAGCTGGCTTACAATGGCTACCATGCTGAAATAAGGTCCATTATTTCAACTCTCTTGTGGTATTTCAGGATGGTGTGGTTATCACGCTACTAGCCGAGGAGAGAGCCACCATAAAGTCTCCAGCAGAGCAACTCATCAAGGACAGTTCCTGAGATTCTCTTTTCCAGTAGTTACATTTTGTTTTGGGAGGTTTCTTCCTTGACTCCACAGAAATCAAACTGGCTAGAAAAGCAGTTCCTCGAGTGGCATCTGAGAGCCCTTTGAGATTTAAATGAAATGGTGAAACCTACCCTGCTTCTGTTGCTCCTTTTCACAGAATCACAGAACATTAGGGATTGGAAGGGACCTCAAAAGATCATCTGGTCCAATCCCCCTGCCACAGCAGGATCACCTAGATCCAGTCACACAGGAACATATCCAGGCGGGTTTTAAACATCTCCAGAGAAGGAGACTCCACAACCCTCCTGGGCAGCCTGTTCCAGTGCTCTGTCACCTCCTCATCATGAAGAAGTCCCTCCTCTTTTCTCCTTCCAGCTGACAAAGCAAAAATGCTGTGGTGAAGGGCACTCCTTTAGTATTACACCTGCATGAACACAGAGACCTATGAAAGAGCAACATGTATTTACTGCAGTGGAAACGTTTCTCCTCTTGTTTGACATTAGGTCTTCAACAGCAACAACCTCCTGTGAAAATGGCCGGGCAACTGTTGTGACAATGAGATGCAACCCTAACAAACCAGATCAAGGAGAGCTTTCTGTACCCAGGTATTTATGTATTTGTGTCCCACTTGTGCCAAAAAGCCTTTTCTCCTCAGGTCATCTTTACAAAATTCAGTAGTAATTTTATACTTAGCAGCAATGAGGAGTAATGTCTCCCCCATCAACCATCCAGTACGTCTCATTTGTTTCTCCTGGCTGAAGGACATGTGTGTCCATCATCTTCCAGCAGTCCAGCTGCTCTCTGTTCAGGCTGTGTAGTGAGAGATGTCACAGCTAGGACAGGTTGTTCCAAGTTTAAAGCCAAAAGATGTTTTCCTGTCTCTGTTTCTCCTTTATTTAAGCTCCTTATTTGGTCTTTGTCCTCCCGATTAGAGCTGCCTAGTCAGAGCTCTGAGAGGTAGCAGTGGCTCTGGACAAAGTGATTTTTTGGAAAAAGAGCAACTTGTCCTAAAGAATCATGAAATCTGCTCTTGCAATGCTGTTGTGAGCCCTGGCTATATCTAGTGGAACCTCTGTGTGTATTGCTGTGTCTCATCACTCCAGTTTGTGTCCTGGTCCCCTCGTACCAGTTGTGTTTATTTTACCTGACCTTTTATCCTGTCACTCTCACTCAAGTGACGCCAAAAGGCTTCTTTCTTTCAAATTGCTGTTTATGTCTCCACTTGAACTGTTGCAAAGAATAAACAGTAAAAGACTTAATTCTATTGCTCTTTAGCAGCACCCTGTGATTCTTCAAAAGTTCCCCTCAACTCGGATAACCCTTCTCTTTGGCTGTCAAGTTCCATCTTAATCTGTCTGGTTGACACTATCAGTCTGCTGATACTGTCTTCTCATCCTCCTTCTCAAAAGACCTCTTTCCAAAAGCTAAAAGGGTGAGAAGTATGGGACCCTCTGATTATTGTTGGTCTTGAGACAGGGGGACCATGCTCACCTGAATGAAGGCAGAGGCATATACTTCACATGTGCTGGCTCATCGAATCATAGAATCATTAGAGATTGGAAGGGACCTTGAAAGATCATCTAGTCCAATCCCCCTGACACAACAGGATCACCTAGACCAAGTCACACAGGAACATATCCAGGCGGGTTTTAAACATCTCCAGAGAAGGAGACTCCACAACCTCCCTGGGCAGCCTGTTCCAGTGCTCTGTCACCCTCACTGTGAAGAAGTTTCTTCTCATATTGATATGGAACCTCCTATGTTCCAGCTTACAATCGTTACCCCTCGTCCTATCACTAGATGACATTGAGAAGAGCCTGTATGAGTGACACTTGGACACCTCTGATGATGCTTACCTCAGTTTCTTAGGGGCCTGGCACACTACAAATCATGCTGGGCCACAAGCCACAATCTGTCAGCTGCTGTGTGAAAATGCTCCAGGAGTCCTTCTAGTGTTATAGGTTAAAGGTGACGTGAACTTTGGTAACTCACCAGCAGTAACCTGCCTTCTTTTGAAAGTGTGAGCATGGGCAGAAGTGGCACACAGCTGACATGCCATCCCTTATCTCAGGCCTTGCTGACTTCTCCTTCCCTAACCCCCTTTGCTTAGCTCAGCAGTCAGACAGCTGTTTTCAGACTGCGAGGTGTATGGTACCTGTCAAAGAACACCACATGAGACTCCTTGATCTCCAGGCACGGTGTTTGGTATCACATGAAGTTACAGCAGAAGATGAAGAAGTTGAGGATAAAAGCCTTTCACTGCTCTTGATATGGGCAATGAAAAAGTGTTCCATAACACAAAGAGGACAGTTAACAGTTATTCAAATCAGGACAAGCCAGAACAGGCTTTTAAGGCTCTGGAGTTTTCAGCCCTTGAGATCACGATTACAGATATCCAGGCGACAGAGAAAACACATTAAATCCATTTCTCTTGTGTGGATATATTTCACACTCACACGACCTAGCTTCTTGCATGGACTTTTGGCCACTGCTGCTGTTAGACCTGATGTAATTGTCAGTAACTAAAGCTGTGTGGATGTCCTGCCATTGCCAGTACAACTTTCTTCTGCAGGCTGAATAGAAAATAGGGCCATTAGTCTTTCTTAGACTAGAGAAGCCATTATCTCTTCATTAACTGGTGAACCTCCTTCCAGTAATTAACCATGACAGGACAAGTCCATTCCATATGGATGAAATCACCCAGATATCATTAGAACAACTGCAGGAACCAGAGAGCAGCACTCGTGTGGAACAGTTTCTCAGTGCAGTAGAACAGAGACAGAGGTGCCAGCTGGGCGAACGCGTGCTGCTGAAATGCTGGAGTCGTTCTTCTGGTCTGGTCTCCCAGGCTTGCTCCTCTCTCTTCACTGTAGATGAAGAGTGTGGCTCTCACTGCCAGGCACTGAACTCTTGTTGTAGACCTTTGGCAGCCCAACATCTGATTTCACTTGAGAAAGAAATTTATAAACTGGGAAAAACTCTTTCTTCAGATTTTTCCATTTACTGACTTGAAGGAGGTTTACCTGTTTGTTGTACTTCCCACTTCTGGTCTTCAGCAGCTGAATGTGGAGTGAGGATGCCAACTCCAGAGTGTTTTGTAAGTGCTAACCATGCTTTGCTCTCCTCCTAGCTTATGCCCCGCGGGCACCTGTGATGGATGCACTTTCTATTTCATCTGGGAAAGTGCAGAAGCTTGTCCTCTTTGCACGGAGCAAGACTACCACGAGATCGAGGGAGCCTGCAAGAAAGGATTTCAGGTACAGGTCCCATGTCCTCAAGCCAGATGGGGTCCTTTGGGTATAATTTGGATCCTGCTGTAGTTCGATGTGCGGTATGAGTTGGCAAATAGAGTTGGCAAATCTCCGTCCAGTCTCTGAGCTGGCTAGGGATCATATTGGTGAGGTGCTGCGTTGAAGCTCAGGGATAATCCTGCCAAAGTATGTGGTTCCTGGAGGAGAGCTGGTTGTGCTGAGCAGCTCTGTGGGTAGAGATGTGAACTCTATGAACTCATACGTGCAGGCAAAGTATTTGTGAAGGGTAGAGGGCCCAAAGGACTTCAGTCTTTTAACAGCCACGAACAAAAGCAAAAGGCCAGGAAAAGAGTCAGAATTTCAGTTCTGAAATTCATTCTGCTGTTCTTGCAGGTGTTTTTCCTGCTGCCTCCTCTAGTCAAGTATTTTAAGCAGTCCTTTCACAGGTTCAGAGCTGTCTTGGTTGTTGACAGCTCTGATGATGTCCAACCTGTATTGTCCCAGGTGAAGAGCAACATGGATGAAGAAATTCTCTACAAAATCAAGGAGACAATTGAGCAGACAATATGAGTCCACACGGAGTCTGGAAACCTGCACTAGATACTTTGGTTTGCTTTCATTGAAAGGATGTCTAACTTTATTACGTCAAAACAGCTTGTTTTCTTCAACTCTAGGTACTTCTCCCTTTTCCTACAAGTAGCTCAGTCTTGGTGTTCTGTGCTTTCTGTTTCAAAGGAAACCTTGTATGTATGGAACGAGCCCAAGCATTGCATTAAGGGGGTTCCCTTGCCTGAAAAAAGAACCAGCACTTGTGAAACGGTGGACTTTTGGCTAAAGGTTGGCGCTGGTGTTGGTGCTTTCACAGCTGTTCTGCTCATAGCCTTGACCTGCTATTTTTGGAAGAAGAACCAGAAGTAAGTAGTGCAAATTGTGTTCCATATCAAAGCAAGCTGAAAGCTTGATGTAGTGAACAGAGACACTCCAAAGATCTGATCTTAGGGCAATGCTGATGTCAAATACCATGTTGGATCAGTCCATTAACCCACCGAGCTGAGGTTTCTTCTGCCAACTGTGCCAAAAATGTTTAGTGAGGGAAGTATAGGAAATCCACATGTATGGCATAATTTCACCAGAGGGTCTGTCTTTTTAACCCTCAAGTGTTTGAAGTTCCTGAAGCAAAGTCTGAAGACCAAAAAGATACCTCTTTAGTCTAATTAGTCTACTTCATCTGGGTTAAAAATAAGGTTCTTGACTTGTCATGTCCCAGCCATCAAGAGAAGGGAGTGACTCAGGTTCATGGATTCACTCGGGGTCGAATTAAGAAGACTTACTCCATAGGTCCACATAAAAGTCAAAGTTTACTAAAATTATGAGATTCTGAACTCAAACGGCATGGAAATCACTGAAGTTACTAGATGCCTAACTCTAGACCTATTGCTTAGGTCTTTTTTTTGAACAGGACATATCTCGTAGACAAAAGATTTGTGCTTCTCAGACTGAACATACCAATGGTTCCCCATCCCCATTATCCTCTGCTTCTCAAATCTCATGCCATAAACTTTCAAAATGTGATCCCACCTTCATGGGATTCCATCACCCCAAAGCACATCCAGCCTTACCAAATCCAGATTCCAGCATCATGATCCCCACCTCTTGCTGCATCCTACCCCACACTGTTACACATTTCTCCTCTCCCCATGTCTTCCTTGGACAGGAGTGTGATTCTTACACAGGCTGAAGTCAGACCTGTAGTTGTCTCAACCAGCACACAGACTGCACTTCTTCATGCAGGAAATCTCTGTCTACTTGTGGTTTTTTGGGGAAACATGGCTCTTTAATAAGGATAAAGGACTAATCTGGCAAGCAGGAGTTTGGTGTGTTGTTAACACTGTTATGGCTACTTATTTTTAATGATTGAAAGGTATCTAATGTCCAGTAAATATCTCAGATGTAACTATGTGGAAGTCCTGCAGATAACCCAAATGACACAAACCTTGAGTGTGTGACACTCTTAAAATATCCATGCTGGTCTGGCTTTATATCTTCAGGCTGGAGTACAAATATTCCAAATTAGTGATGACAGCAAATTCAAAAGAGTGTGAGCTGCCAGCTGCTGACAGCTGTGCTATAATGGAAGGAGAAGATAATGAAGAAGAAATAGTATATTCAAATAAGCAGTCACTGCTGGGAAAGCTCAAGTCCTTGGCAACAAAGGTGAGTAGCAATTACTGCTGTTAATACTACAAATAATTATTACCTTTATTTATGAGTGGCTGTGATGAGGCTTGATGCTAATTCTCATGGTGCTCTGTGCAGCCTCCCACGCACACTTCACTCAGCCCTTAGTCGATCTGCTGAATCCAGTGTGGGTAATGGGAAGGAATTTTGCAGGGGACTGAGGAAATACTCCCTCTTCTGCAGAGAGCTGTCAAGAGTATTCCTTAGTGCATGGATGGCACCTAAAAGGAGCAGCTAGTAACGGTGGGAACCTCTCTCCCTGCATTCATATGAGCCACCACAGTTGCTGAGGCAAATGCAGTTAGTACAGATCCAGAAAACGAACACTGGGAACATAGCCACAACGTAGTCACCAGCCAACTGCTTGCAGCTCCCCTGAGCTGGCTTCATGGCTGACCTGAGAACCATAATTCTGAGTACTATAGGATGCAATTGAAGGCACCAGCCACAGCCTGTTACCCAGTGCAGCAACCTTCTCCAGTTCAGTGGGAAGTAACAGCAAAACACATTTCTTTCTGTAGCACAAGTGATGTGAGTTGTTGCATGTCTGCATTGACAGCAGAAAGATCGTTGGTGTCCTTGGAACGTTTCCAAGAGGAGCACCAGAGGACCATCATGGCAGATCCTGCAAGCACTTTGGTCTTTATTCCAAGTGCCCTGAAGTGTGTGGGAAGGGTAGTGCTGTCTCTAAGGGAGTCCAGCAGGGGCATCTCTCATAATTGGGATAAAGACAGATGACATTTTCTCTTTGAAACAGTTTTGCTGAAGCAGGTTGTTTTGAAATAGGGAGTGAAATACAATTAAAACCTGGCTGACTTCTTTCTTTGCCCTTATTTTCTCTTCTCTTTGTTCTACTGTTTTTATTAGACTGCCATCTTCTTTCCATGTGAGCTGCTCCCCAGATCTCCCTCCTAGGAGAAGTTACCATTACACAGCTAATATGTGGAACTTCCCCTTGACCCCAGCCTGACTATTTGTCTTGCAAAATCAATATTGTGCCTTGTAGAAGGGGGCAGAAACTCAATATTAATTCTTAATTCAATAGTGAGGGTATTGACTATGTAAATAAAATCAAATCACATCAAATTTTGTGGTGGTGTTGCAAAAATGGAAGCTGATTCCATTTTGAATCCTGTAGGGACTGACTTTGAAATACTGGTGATGGTTTTTGTCTGTGAAATGGCTCCGCTGGCTGCTGGTGAGGGTCATGTTGTGCTCTGTGCCTGAGAAGTGTAGAAGCTTTGCTGACTTCATTTGCAGCACCAACCACTGGTTCCTTCCTGATTAGAAGTATAGAGACAAAAGCATGGCAGAAGTGGGTGGTTTTTGTCTCTGTAGTACTTTAGAATTCAGACACTTGAATGCCTATTTGGACTGAAAAAGAGGTTTTTAAAGTTCCTATTGTAGCCAGATCCCTGTGTATTCTTTCCCTTTTAAACAAGCCTGTCAGTATTTCTAAGCTGGTTCCTTTTCTCCTGCTAGATAATCATAACTGGCAAACTCTGCTTCCAGTACCTCATTAGCTTACTGTGTCCTGTATCCCTGCAGATAACGGGAATTTAATATATATTTCTCCAAAACAAACGTTACAGGCATCAGTTTTCATTTATGCAAAAGATGAGGAAATTCATCTCCTGCTGCATACGCGTGTAAAATGCAGAAAAAATACACGGAGGGGAACAGCAGCTAAAGAGGAGAAATGTAAACTGAGAGAGAAAGAAGAATCTGAAGTATCCTAACAATATGTTCAGGCTTCAGGCAATGGCATTTCTGAGAAGCAGAACATCTCATGAAGCAAATAGTAGTTCGAGTACTGAAGGGATTCGGGGCTAGGCCAGTAATACAGAAAGAAATGGCTGCTACTTTTAATGAGAGAGAATATAGAAGTTAAACAGTTATGAAACTGCTCATACTGGAGGCTGTTGTGGCTCCATCTGTTCTCCTCAGCGTAACAGTACCAGGTCCTTCGGAAAAGAAATATAGACTGTAATCTAGGCTACTGTAGGGCAACTTTCTCCCTTGCTCTTTCTCATTCTGTCCCAGGCTGTCCTGGTCTGAGTGAGATGGTTTTATAGGAGCTTCCATATAAATATTAGAAGGAACTTCTTCACAGTGAGGGTGAGGGAGCACTGGAACAGGCTGCCCAGGGGGGTTGTGGAGTCTCCTTCTCTGGAGGCGTTTAAAACCCGCCTGGATATGTTCCTGTGTGACTTGGTCTAGGTGATCCTGCTGTGTCAGGGGTTTGGACTAGATGATCTTTGGAGGTCCCTTTCCAATCCCTAATGATTCTATGATTCTATGAAGGATCAGATCAGATGTTAGTTAAATATAGTTCCCAAAGGGTTTGAGTTTATGAACAAGTTATCAAAAAAGCAGGTACAAAGACCAAGAACCAGCATTTTCTAGTGATTTTTTTATTAGGGCTCCTTCATTCGTTGCTTCTGTATGGACAGTTGGATTGTTCACACGTGCAGTCACACCCAAAGAATAGCAAGAGAGCTCAACCTCCCCTTCCTGATTTTTAGAGTGGCAGAGGATTTGTAGCATCTTTTTGTCCTGTGGGTGTCACAGAGGTGGAACTGGAATGGAAATCCAGGACTGAGGCAGTGGTGTCCACACTCACAGAGGTGGAACTGAAATGGAAATCCAGGACTGAGGCAGTGGTGTCCACACTCACAGGTTGTAGGAAACACGTTAGTAAGTAACAATAACCACATATACAATTACCTTGCAATTCTCCTTCTCTGCCTACCTGTCCTATACTGTGAGTATGAAGTGTAAACCTTCCCTGGGCTCCCTAAAGTAAGTACCATGAGCAACACACATGGTGCAATTTTATTGATTTTGCTTTTATTTTTAACAGAACTATTACTGTTATTAAATAATAGGGAATTAAACTGTGTTCTTCATAACTGTGGTAGAAATGAAATTAAATAATTGACAAAGGTGCTCTGGAGACATGAAGAGAAGTGTCTGTAATAAACCTTGGAGTGAATTTGAGGAATCTCAGTTGATGGAAACCTGTCTTTACCATTGCAGGAAAAGGAAGATAATTTTGAATCTGTTCAGCTGAAATCTTCAAGATCCCAGAATATATGAAGAATTAATGCTGCCTTCAAAGAAACAAACCTAATTTATATTTTTACAGGACCATATTTTAAACATGTTCTGGCACACATTGTAGTGGTGATCTTGGTGAGAAATGCTTGGCCACTTAAGAAGAAAGAAAACAAGAAGCAAACCAGAAAATTGGGTTGCCTTACCATGTGATTGAGTACCTTGCCAAAAAAGAAAGCAGACACTTGGATTCCATACTGGGAATGAAATTCAACTCAGGAAGAGATATACATACTGCAAATAACATGAATTCTTTGCGTTCACCTGGCATCGCTCTGGCATGCCGTGTGATTTGTAGGTACCTTTCAGTTCCAATCGCTCCTTCTACACATTTTCAGAAGAAATGATTTTCAGACAGACCTGAAACCTCCTGCAAAGGTTGTGTATTGTCTGCTAATACCAAGAGTCTCTCTTGAAATCAGAGTAGTGAATGGTACATGGAATGAGCCTCAGGTGAGTTTTGAACTTTGGAAAACAAAAAGTTGGAGGTTAATGTTTTGAGGGGCTGGATGGTCCGTGCTGGCCTCTAATACAAGAGGCGTGGTGTTGCACCTGCAAATTAAACCCATCTGATGCCTAAGTTGTGGCCATCAGGGTTGGGGTAAAATCTGGTGCTGTGGAATTTAAATGTGTTAAATACCATTGTATGAATTGTAGGTCTGGGCCCATGTGTTTGTAAGGAGCAGCAGGTTCAAACTCAATAAAGAGAAGGGAAGTGGTATCTACAGTGCAAGTTGCACCCGTACCTCTCTGTGGAAGCTTGTTCCTTCAAGAGAGCTTATTAGCAATTCCACTGTCAGCCTTGGGCTGCCAATATATCACCCATCCCTGTGCTGCAAATCAACAAAACCTGAACTCTGGAGGTAAAGCCAAAATCTCTGCTTCTGGAAATCAGGGACCAGCTTTGTCAGTCTTACTAGAAATACTCACCCACCTTTGTTCTTGGAGCCATGCAAAGAGTGAGGGTGGCTGCCCAGCAGAGCATGGGTTATGTACTTGCACAGCTCAGCATCTAAAGGCTTCCAATGCAAGTACCTGCTTTGGAAGAAGGGCACAAGATGTTGCCTTGAAAACTGGGGGCTAGGTGGAGTTTTTCATAAAATCAGCCACTTTATAAGCATGTGATCCACATAATATCCACTTAATATCCAGTAATCAATTCCTGAAATTCCCGTTGAGGCTGAACTCAAAGGAATCTGAAACTTCAGCAAAAAAAAAAAAGGAATAAAATTATGCAGGACTCATACAGAGCCAGGAGAAGAGGAGGAACAATTCTTGTGTTGACCTCTGGTCCGACTGGTGTTTCTATTACAGCAAAATGATGTGAATTGTGGAAAGCATCAAACCCAGAAAAGGCACATGGGCAGAAATGGGCTTTTTTCTATAGGGAATACAGATTTTTGATTTTATACGACCGAGCTAGATCTGTCCATACAAGAGGCCCCACTTTTCAGTAAAATTAAACTGGATTTTGTGCACTCTAAATATTTTGTTATACCGTAGATGTGGACAAAACTTTTATGAAGTTTAGATTTTTCTTTAGGGAAAATTCAGCTTGGTTATGTTGTGTCTCCTGCCAAAGAGCACTGGCTTTACTCTTTTGATGGGAGATACTTTGGCATCTTAAGTGGTGTGAAGCTTTTGTTGCTCTTGAAAAGGCACTTCACTTTCCCAAGAAAGGTTTTTATGGGGTATTGTTGAATGTATATTAAATACACATTCCTTTTGTATATTTTGTACCATTGCACACTTATTATTGTACCTTGTATTTGTTGTCATGATGTCATTTCTATATGGTTGTCAAAGGTGATATGCTCCTGGGGTAAATCGTTATGGCTTTGGGATTGCACTTCTGGATCTTTTACGGAGAGGGGTTTTTTGTTGTTGATTTTTATTCAACTGGTGTGCTGTAGCATCAAAGATATATATATATATATATATGTATGTATATATATATATATGGTGGGCATTCATAAAATAAAGTGAAAATATATTTGAAATTCTGGACTTGAGATGTTTGATAGAACTGTGGCCCTTCCTGAACCTTGCGGGTCTGCAGCTGCGGCTAGACCTCATCACTGCCATCAAGTTGCATCTGTCTACGCCTCCTTTAGTTTTTTTCCCCTCCTCTCTCTGTATTTTTGCCAAGCCATAATTACAGTTCAATCTGTAGAACATCATTTTTTCTCTCATCATTGGACCCATATCTCTGTAATGACAAAATGCCTTAATTTTTATGAACTATATTTAATTTGATTTAATATCACTGAGGGTTTGGTTTGGTTTGTTCCGTCCTCCTTCCCTTTTATTTTCCAAATAATGTAGAGAGTGGGGGTGTTTTGGTCAGCTCTGACAGAATTTGCCATATGACCCTTCTCAGTTCTCCTTCCAGTTTGTCATCATATTGTTGAAAATTCTTCCAGGCAATACAACAACATAACTGGTGCAGTGCTAATGTAGTGGGATACAAACCAACAGTGTAGACTTTATTTACCCTAAAATGAGATAATTGCATATTCCAGCAGTTAAGCAAGTTAAAGCTGATGTATTTTAGCTGATTTCTGCTATTCTTTTGTTTCTGTTAAAGATATAATAGAGAGGGGAATTTTCCATTTTCCCATTAAGAGGCAAATTCTGGAAGACTTGAACACTTCATTAAGAAATCAGCTGCCTGTGACCTCTTCTAGTGCTCAGCCAAAGTCTACTTACAGCAACCCACCCTTTTCTATCACATGGAATCCTGTCTGAAACTGTTTCTTGATGCCATAAAGCGATGTGAATCAGTCTGTTATGTGTTCACTTGATTAAACGGGATGCATTTTATTGCTGCATTTGCATGCTTTTCTTTGAAATCTGGAGTCAAGCAACTGATTCTCTTTGAGGATTAAGCACATTTTAGTGGTGTCTCTGTATAAATTATTGCCAAATTAGCAGAATGTTGTTGTCTCAGCTTTGACAGCACTTGCTAGGGGGGGAATGTGCAAAGAGCACATTCTGTATTGGCTCTGATTACGCTGGTTGATGTTTGCAACATAGACTGCAGATGATTAAGAGTCTAGGTTTGGGGAAAATCATCTTAAAGCCACAATGGGAAGTTACTGACTGCATTCAAGGACCTTTCATCTTTGTTTCAAAGAAAGAGCTTGACTATTTGCTTCTGAAAATGAGGTTCTGGGACTCTTCATTAGTAAAGGGGAAAGTTTACAGGTTTTGGTCTGTCTGTCCTTCCAGAGCTATGAGACACTTTGTTATAAGCAGACAACAGAGCAGCACAAGTTGCCATTTAGAAAGTGAGTGTTTGTTGACTCCTCTCCACCAGCGATCAACACAAACATTTCAATGGAAGAGTAAAAGCAGCTGTAGTTGGTGGTGACATGCCAATGGGATGACATTTCTCCCAAAGCAAGGGGTGGCACTGATTGGTCCATACCATGAGACGTGGAGGCCTCAAGGTGATGTGAGGTGGAATGATAACCTTAAGGAAAGTGTTGGTAATTTCTGCCTGTCTCTAATGGTGTCATCTCTTGGTCTTTCCCCTGGTTTACTTCTTTCACTGAATCGCCTAGTTTTTATTTCATGCCGCTTTTGAACGTGTGTGAACTGTGCTTCTTTGGAAAGCATGTAAGGAGATAGGAATAGAAATACAAGGAGGTTGGGCTCATCCTAAAATACACAGTGTGCATCATAATGTATGGTGACATCTTTAGGTCACTGTTTTGATTCTGGCTCAAAGGAGATGTTAAATTGAAGTTAGTAAATGTGACATCCACCTCCAAGAAATGCTGGGAGGAGGATCTGGGGAACTACAGGGTTGTCAAATCCACCTTGGTGCTGGTGAAGGTTATGTAGCAAATAATCTTGAGTGCCATCATGTGGTACATATATGACAACCAAGTGGGCAAGCATGGGTTTATCTAAGACAGGTCCTGCTTCCTGATATTGTTCTATGACAAGGTGACTCACCTAGCAGTTGATGGAATGACTGGATGCTGTCCACCTGCACCTTGGTGAAGCTTTGGCACTGTTTCCTATAGTGTTCTTCTGGAGACGGTGGCTGCTCATGGCTTGAATGAGTCTGCTCTTTAGTGGGTTAAACACTGGCTGGATGGTCAGGCCCCAAGAGTCACAGTGAATGGAGTTAAGTCTAGTTGGTGGTTGGTCACAAGTGGAGTTCCCCAGGGCTCAGTATTTGGCCCACTTTTGTTTAATGTCTTTAGCAATAATCTAAATGAGAGGCTTGAATGCACCTTCTGTATGTCTGCATATGACACCATGATTCTATGTCCAACCACCTAAATGGACGTGCTGAATACGTGCAGCACAAACAAGGCAGACATGAGAATTGAGCTGCCACCATGTTTTGGTCATGTTTCTGGATGTGCAGACCTCACTGGGAAGAAAACACTAAAGTCCCATGTACTGCGTGACTGGTTCCCTAACGGCACCTAAAATCCAAAGCAAGGCTATTTGCTTGTGCAAATAGCTTGTGTCTTGCTTGGACAAAAGCCATGCAAGAAAGACCTCTGTGAGCTTTGGTGTTATTATACATCCTGGTCCTGTCTTTGTGTCCTTCTTTATTCAAATGGCAACACACTTGAAAGTCCCCCTCCTTAAGGGTTAATGTGCTTTGTGTTTCAGCTGGCAGCAGGAGTGGTGAAGTTGTTACTGGCTTGCTGTTGGTGCCTCTGAAGGAGGCTGCAGTGGCTGTAGGGAAGTAGCACTGCTGGAGAGAGAGAAACCCCTTCCTGACTGCCGTTCCATTAGAGGCAGGAGAAGCAAGAAATGTGGCACCCCAGATTTCCACCAGCCTTTGCTTCCTGCCCATTCCCTTTCTATTGCAAGAACTGCCCAGGCTGGCCTTGGCTGCTTTTCTTCTTGCAGTGACCGAGCTCAGCTTTGCCTGAGTTGCTGAGCAGCTTTGAGGTGGCTCTGGATAAATAGCTTCTGCCTTTCACCTTGCAGACTGGAGGCATTAATGAGCAGACAATAGCATCATGGACATCAGACTGAATTGAGCGATGAGCCAAGGGTCTGCTTCAGTCTCTCTCATGAATTTGGTGAAGCATTCCCATAGGAACCTCTCTAACCAGAGCTGAGACTTACGGCTGGAGTGAGACTATTTTGGGTGTTTTGCACTAATTGGAGGGGAAGTATTGTAGGTAGAACATTATACTTTTTAAAGTAAGCTTTGATCATTTTGAAACAGGTGCTAGAGATTTTCAGTTTGGAAAGGCAATTCCTTCTGAAGTGTGTTTGGCTATGACTAAGCCCTGTTGTGTTTAATTAATTCGGGAAAAACAATCACTTGGAGAGAAAAATAAAATGTTGTACTTCACCAGGGTGGATTTGGGTTTTGCTTTCAAACTTCACTCAAGGCTAAAAAAAAGAAAAACCTCTCCTAGAAAAAACCCCCAGTCTGAAACAGCACTGAAAATAAAGAAAACCAAACCCCAAATCCAACCCCAAATCTTGTTTACTTCAGACTGACCTGCAGTGTTTTCTAAAGTTATTTTTCTGCTCAGCCAATAAATAAAAAGTGTTGGGTCTATCACAAATCTTTCTGCGTTCTTGATTTGTATCAGAGAGCTGAGGTGCTCTGAAGTTATGGCTTCTGAATGAAAACCTAATCTTTTTTGCACTCTCCAGCAAGGCACAGTCGATGCTGGCTGAGCCTTGCTCTCATAACCTGCCTTTCCCCTGGCTGTCTGGGTACAGGGCTCAGAGCGGTGTGATGTCTCTTCAGTCTCAGAGCCAAGGTACTTGGGGCTCCCATCCACCATGCAAGGACCCATGACTTTGCCCACTGTGTTTTGAGATGAATGACTCAAATTTTTCCATGTGATGGGAGTAATAAAGAGACCAGAAGAGCTTTATATTCTGAAGTTTTATACAAATGGCAAAAAGCCCCTGAGCTGTTTTAATTAGAGAAGATAAAACCGTGAAGAGAGAAGAAGGCAACTGTAAAAAAAGAAAGAAATAAATATGTTCAAATCAATATAAGTGTGAAAAACTTCTGCCAGACTTTGAGATCTTCATTTTTGTTTTGCTATGTTTTGGAACTGGATGATCTGCATCCTTAGGCTGACCCAGCTGTATAATCTGCATCCAACTGAAAGCAGCAAACGACTTTCAAGACAAAACCATGTAAAATAAGAAAATGTTGGAGATGATGAAGGAAGTGGAGCATCTCCCTTACGAGGAGAGGCTGAGGGAGCTGGGTCTCTTCAGCTTGGAGAAGAGGAGACTGAGGGGTGACCTCATTAATGTCTATAAATATTTGAAGGGTGGGTGTCAGGAGGATGGAGCCAGGCTCTTCTCAATGTCATCTAGTGGTAGGACAAGGGGCAATGGTTGTAAGCTGGAACATAGGAGTTTCCACATTATGAGAAGGAACTTCTTAACATTGAGGGTAACAGAGCCCTGGAACAGGCTGCCCAGGGGGGTTGTGGAGTCTCTTTTACCGAAGAGGTTTAAGACCCTCCTGAATGTGTTCCTGTGTGACTTGGTCTAGGTGATCCTGCTGTTGCAGGGGGATTGGACTAGATGATCATTCGAGGTCCCTTCCAGTCCCTAATAATTCTATGATTCCATGATTTTTTGGGGCTGGAAGTCCATAGCCCTATGAACTTTTTGTTCTTTTTGGTTCATGTATGGCAAACCTGCATGCAAGGGGCTTTCAAAACACCTGAATATTCATAGCACACATCCAGACACAGACATTAGGTCATTTTCTCAAAAGTACTATTGAGATGAGTGAAGACTCTGGGACAGTATGACCCTCGCTGGCTATAAATCAGCTTCAGTGATTCCAATTTACATTCCAGGGGTGGAATCTGACAAGTGACACAATGCTTATATTTTCAGTGCAGGCTTTGGGATCTGAGCAAGCTGTGCTGGCCTTTGTTTGGAGAGATTCATCTCAACCTGAATTAGCAGTCTGTGGTAAGCTGGGCGACTCTTGCATACTTCTCCCCACGAGTACAAAGGGAGAAGAAGCTGACAGTGTTGTTAGTAGCTATTTATACTGTGGGCAATGGTCAGCTGAGGTGGATTTGACCTCAATTGTTGCTTCCCATAAAAACTGAGAAGAAATTCTCATTGGCTTAGGTACTTTTAAGATCGTTGTAAAGATAATGTGGATGTAGGTGCATCAGCTTGTTCTGGCATTTTGCCACACTGTGAACAACCCCTTCCTCCATGGAAGAGCACACAAAGTCTAATGAATGTAGCTGCCCAACCTGAGATGTTTTAAGGGGTCTTGATTTAGAAAGCAAGACTCCCAACCTTTCAAAACTTAACTTCTCTGGGGAACCAAGCCCAGACCATTAGGAACTTCAGAGCTTGTGGAGACAAATTGAATGCAGGGCTCTGCGCGTAACGTAGGCTGAGCAATGCCCATTTTGGAGAAAACCACGGGTTTTTTTTTACTGTGGATGCCCAAAATAGGCATCTATGTGTGAGCAGGAATTTTAAGAACACGCATCTTTAATTTTTGCCTTCAAAATAACAGCTGCTTCCTCCGTCTCATCATCCAGAAGGACTTGCACCTTTCTAGAAATGTATAAAAACAGCTGCGAGCACAGGAGGACTGGGGTCCAGAAGACTTGTGCATCCAATGCTGTGTGTCTGCAGCATCTGCCTTTCAAGCCTCTCTGGTGCTGCCTTTGAAGTCAGGGAGAATTGTGCCATTGACCTCAGCTGGAATGAGATCAAAGGGAACGAGCCCTTAGGTAAATGTGCCCAGGCACGTTAATCAAAGGTGCGTTTGTTTCTCTAATGGCATTTTGGATCCAGCAGGAAAGAAGATTCCAGATTGTTTCGACAGAGTGAGGACAACTTTAAGAATGCGGTTCCAAAGGCCAGACTTTAAAAGCATTTTACAATTGTCTGAGTAACTGCTGCGTGTGTCTTGAATTGTTTAGTTCCAGTGCAAAGGTCACCCCAGAGATGTGCGCGAGTTTTTGTGGTCTTTGTTTCTGCACTGCTCCCATCACTTGTCATGGTGCTGTCGGTGCAGACAAACTGAACCTGCTAGAGGTGTGAAACACTCGTAACTGATTTTCTGACAGATATTCTTCCATCTCTTGATCAAAATTCCCTTTGTTTTCATATGTGATGAGTCTATTTTGTGTCTGACAGCATTGACTCAGCCAAATAGGACAACCAGTGATCCAATATTTTGTGGTGAATACCTCATCGTGATACAATTAGATGTTTTCACTTTTGAAAATTACCTTAGATTTTAATTAAAAATAGAGCACTCGAGATGCTTTTTTCTAAGGAAGATGGGATTGATACCTGCCTTGATGAAGCATCTGGGCCCCACAGCTCAAGAGGGATGTGGAGCTGATGGAGGGAGTCCAACGTAGGGCAACAAGGATGATGAAGGAAGAGGAGTGCCTCCCTTATGAGGAGAGGCTGAGGGAGCTGGGTCTTTTTAGCTTGGAGAAGTGGAGACTGAGCGGTGACCTCATTCATGTCTACAAATATTTGAAGGGTGGGTGTCAGGAGGATGGAGCCAGGCTCTTCTCAATGTCATCTAGTGGTAGGACAAGGTGCAATGGTTGTAAGCTGGAACAGAGGAGGTTCCACATCAATATGAGAAGGAACTTCTTCCCAGTGAGTGTGACAGAGCACTGGAACAGGCTGCCCAGGGAGGTTGTGAAGTCTCCTTCACTGGAGATGTTTAAGACCCACCTGGATGTGTTCCTGTGTGACTTGGTCTAGGTGATCCTGCTGTTTCAGGGGGATTGGACTAGATGCTCATTCCAGGTCCCTTCCAATCCCTAATGATTCTGTGATTCTATGATCTTAGGCACGTATTAGTCAAAGTGGGTTTTGTAACACAGGTACAGAAACGTACATAAGTGTGTGTGCACACACACTGGTGCTGCAGAAGTTTTATCCCTTTTGCCTGTCCTGGTGTCTAGACTAGTGAACAACCTTGAGGGAGGAAGAAACAAAAAAGAAACCATGCTGAAAACTTTTACCTTTTTATTATTGGTGCCTTTACATTAATACTGCTGTTTTGTGCTGAGAAAACCAACCTGTTACACGTAAGGTAACTGTAATAGACAACATAGAAATGCAGTCTAAGTTAATTACAACAAGGAGCTACAAAAAAATTTCGTAGGAAAGAAGTCACCTAACATTGCAACTGCTTGCAACAAATCACTCCCCTACTGCAGGACTATGCACATTGTGAACCATGGTTATTTACATGTCCCTTACGACCGTTAACAACAGAAGGGCTAAAATCAGTCTAAAAAGTTCCAGAACATCACTATATACTGTACAATCCTCAAAAATAATTTATTATACTGTTTCTAAAAAAAGGTACTAGTTTTGTTCTGATTTCTTTTGTTTCCTGGTGTTTTCCCAAGTGCACAACATGTGCAAAATTTTCCTAACAGTCTAAAAACTCAAGAACTGAATCAAGTCACAATCACAGAGATGAAGTAGTGGAGTCCAAAACTTCCCTTCCGTTGCAGACAGTTGGTACGTACATACTAGCAGATGCTGAAAGAGAAAGAGAGGAGAAAATCAATGGACTTCAGCAAAAAATTACACCATACAGGTGTCATTAGAATTTATATTTACCTGGACTGTCCCACTCACTTCAACCAAGACGCCCAATGCGACTGTGTCAGCAGTAGAGCGGTTGACGTACAGTTTACACAACATAACCCAGAACCAAGGCTGAAGCATCTTCTGGGAGGAACCTGGCTGGGCTTTGCTGGCCATTGAGAGTGTTTAGAGTGACTTTTTCCAAGAAGTGTCTGAATAAAAGACTCAGGGTTTTTTTTTTCCTGATGATTCTATGCTGCTGGTTTTCACTTTATAGCACTTTGCATGGCAGTGTTAATGAACATAGCTAGAGTGGAGATAAAGATGAAGTGAAGCCTAGGATTTTTCATGCTTTATTGTAAAGAAATGCTGAGGTCTGGCCCTTAGTGCTTTCATGTAACTGGAATGGACATTCCTGAGATGAAACACATGCATTTTTAAATTCAAGAGAGAATCCACCTCTGCCTATTAGGATTGTGTTTTGATCTGCTTTTTAAAGACAAAAAAAAAAGAGAAAGGAATTCTAAGTACTGCTGTACCTGCCGAGTGGAGTGAATATGTTTTTCAATACATGAATTTGAAAACAAGATTATTTCTCACCTAATTCCAGAATATTTTCTGGCCGTAACAGCCTTTATGTCTAGGAGCTCTGGATCAGGATTTAACATGCATCTGGAGGAGAGGGCCAGATTCTGCCACCCTAGTCTACATTGCCTAGTATTTCATACAGCGGGTTTTCATTGCTTCAGTGATATGACAGTTGAAGCTGTTTCTAAATGTGCTTGGATTTTGCCTGTAGGATATATTACCATCCTGCCAAAGCCTCACAGATTTTAATTTAAAAGCAAGCTGGTTTGTCCATCTTTGTTAAAGTTATCCATTGGGCATCGGGAATGTGTTTTCAGATACTCCCCGACATCTCTGCTCACAGCATCATAAAGCTGTTTTTTGGAAGATACATTAGGTTAATGATAGCGGTGACCCAGAGGAATGCGATGCCTTCATCAAAGGCAAGCCATGACTTGGTAAACACACTCATCCAGTGTAAAAACCAATTTATGCAGCTGACAAGGGCATGTTCAGTCTTCCAAAACTGGTGCTGGCTACACTCTCAGTTTCAGACCCGTTCTTAAAAAGTGCTCAACATTATTATTACAACAAAGAGTTCTTTCTTCAAATCAGCCACTAGTTATAGTTCTTTCACTAGTTAATAATAAATATAAATGGAAACCAGAACTTCTTTAACAAGAGAAGTTTAGAAGCATTTACTGGATTAAGCCACTCAAGGGTCAGAACTTACTGCTGATAAGAAGAGTGAAGAATGAGCCCCTGCTCTGATTTAGGTGGAGGGAGGTTGATTCCATATGACCTAGATATGTGTTTCAGTCACATATATGAGAACAGTCATTTGTAGGTAAAAGGGCAGTTGTGACTTTGTGGAAAGGAACTATCAGGTGTTGTATTCAGTTTCTCATGGGTTATAGTGTGGCAGCACCCAGACCTGACATTTTTGTTATCGTTATTTCTCCTTAGGAATAAAAGTCTAGTGAGTGCTACCCCTGCTAATGACAGGAGAGGTTGGAACTAGGTGTTTGCTGAGGTCTCCTCCAGCCTGAACCATTCTGTGATACTATGCTTTCTCCTTATTGTTGCCAAATCAAAAAATCAGTTCTGTTTAGGAGACCTGATCCAAATCCCTGCAGTATGCAAATCCCTGTTCTGCTGCAGTATGACTACAGGAGAGCTTGCCTCTGTGAACATCAGTCACCCACTCAGAACGTTTTCAGCTTCAGGGTTTCTTTGAAGTCAAAGAAGCACGAGCAGCTCAAATACGACAGTAACTGAGCCAGGAGGATATCAAAGTTGGTCAGAGAACATGGTGGTGAGGGAGAAAAAAGTGGCCTTGCCTTTTCAGTTCCTGGGTTTGCTCCACGGCACGTACCTCTCTTGTAGTGCTGGGAGGCAGTTATTAACTCTGCTGGTTGGAGTTACATGCTCCCCTTGAGAACCCAGCTCTCTCTGAGGCTGAACAAAAGATCTTGCTTTTCCTTACAGACTTTAGCAAAGTTAATTGCTGGTCCTGCAGGGTCCTGTGTTTCATGTTGTGTCTTACAGCAGCAGCCAAGATGTTTCCTGAATTATTGCTGGATCTGTTAGAGACACCTCACCTCCATTTTACCAAGAAATAAAATGTGTGACATGATCAGAACCTGTGATTTGCCTGCAATTTGTGCTTTTGCTCTCCTCTTTCCTGTCAGTGCCTCGTTTTGCTATGACAATCCAAGGTGAAGAACCACAGGTGAAATGCAAGAGCTCAGCACTGCAGGTGGCACCTTGCAGCATGCCTACATCATCAGGAACAGGCAGAGCTGAAGGTGGTTTCTGTCTGCCAGTTCCTCTACTTATGCTCACAGCCAGACAGCTGTGAGTTAGTCATCCATAGGAACCATGCATCAGGGCTAGTTTGGAGCAAGGGATAGATAGGAAAACAAATTCAGAGCCTGGCTATAAACAGCAGCTGCAATTACTTTGCTGTCCTTTTGGAGCACCTGGAGCATCTCGTGTCTGGATGCATCTCTCCATGTGGTGTCTGGGTGTAAAAGCTTGGCCTGGATCATGTAAGTCTTTAAAGCAGTCCTGATGTCTCTGTGAAGTTTTATGAGTGCTGATCTCCAGCTTTATGAGAATACCTCTGCTAAGCTCATAAAACAGGCTACAGGAAAACTGGGGAACATTCTGGGGAAGCAGAACCTAAGCAGCACTCTGCAAAATGTGAATGTTCATGTTCAAATAAACGTGTGCAGCTGTGTAATTTTCAAAACGTATCATATAACCAGATGCATACATGTCACACCTCTCTTCAGCTTGCAGTGGTTTTTCTTGTATTCCAGACATCATCTGCCAACATGATCGAAGCTTGGTGCTTCTAAAACAAGTTTCCTCACTTAGCACTCACCTCTACTTAATTTTTGCAGAGCACGTTGCAAAGATGAGGAGCTGTACTCAGACCACAACATGAGGTGCTCAGTCCCACAATTTATGTGGTTGACCACTGACTCAGGCGGTCCCTTGACTGTTCCATTTAGGGCTGTAACATCTAGAGCAACCCAAGGGCATCGTGACTTTGCTTACCTCTCCTCATCGAGTTGGATGAGTTTTTGCCATTCAAAGAACTGTGTTAAAAAACTGTGTCACTTGCTGTTCACGGCTGACTATGCTCATGGTGTCAGTGAAGAGGTGTTGCTAGCCCTGAGATGTAACAGAGGTGGGAATATGTGGATGTAGGAAACACCTCCCATTCAAGCAACTTGGGTACTCCTGTCCTCTGAAGCTCTGATAATGAACAAGAACTGTCTTTTGGGTGGTGTTGGTACAAGAATGTCCCGGAGCAAATTCTGATCAGGCTCTTATTAAGCAGTTTCTGACTGATGAAAACATCATTATGATCAAAATAAAAACAAGCTGCCAGCCCCGGGACGGATGAGAAGAATATTTTAGGCTTGGATTAGAATCAATTTGCATGACAGCCTCTTTGGGGGTTTATAAATGACTGGACGATTGAGAAAAAAAAGAAGAAAATGTATTTCAAATAATTTACAAATTAACAGAAAGGAGTAAAGGAAAATGTTCCTTCTTAAAAACACTGCTGCTGTCATAGACAGTGAACTCTCGGTGTTACCCTCCCTGATATCCTGGGTGGAAACCGTAGGACCTTTTCCATTATAAGTGATGAACCTTTTATTGCTACTTCCAGCTCCATGTGTTGTCATGGACTGAAAAGACCAGCAAAGACGAGCAGCCTTTATTCAGCTGGGTGTAATAGCAAAAGTAAATAACTGTGGCCACTCTTCTAAACAACAAAGTAGAAAGACACTGTAAGAGACCTGGATTTTTATGCTTTCCCTAATGGCTTAAAGCTGTTCACAAGCCTGAAGATGTAGGCTTTTAATGTTAAGGGGTGCACTGAGGATGCCTTTCAGTTGCAAGCGTCCTTGTGCACACCCATGTGTTGCCCAGCCACTACAATGGAAATATCCACCTCTAAAGGCAAAGCTGTACAAAAGCAGCCCAAAGCCAGCACTGCTTCTGGATGAGCTTATTCCATAGCAGGGAATCAAAAACCTTGGAAAGACTGCTTACGCAGAGTTCATGAGGCATGAAAATAATCTCATGGAATTTGGAGTTCAGGACCACATATTCTCATCAGTCTTGGTTTAGTTTTTCCAAAACGGCAAGGAGATTTTGGATTTCTAGTGTCAGGGCTGATGAGATGGGGACAGGCAGAGCCACATGGCTGCTTACTTGTTAAAGGACCCTGGGTATTTATGCAAAGCATGGTTTGAGGTTGGACAGCCAGTGGTGACGGAGACCCCGCTACCTCCTAACCCTTCCCAATGTGCTACACAGCAGAGTCCCATATTCCTTCTAAGTTCTGTCAGAAATCTGTATCTATCCAATTTTTAAGTTTAGGTGGTACTCAAAAACCTGAGACTACATGATTGTGAACTTGCTGGCAAGCCTTGCTCTATGTCCATGCTTCACCCTCTGGCTCATTCCTTGCCTCTTTAATAGTTTCAGTGTGTGTTTCCAATTAGCTCTCCACTTAATGCATTCTGGCCACAGAGCTGTGTGGACAAGGGGCTGTGTGCTCTGATCCTTGACTAGTTAAGCTTGACATTCAAATAAACTGAGCAAACACACATGCAGCCCTTTTAAAAAAATAAACCATTAAAAAAGTCTCTGAGCAACTCACCCAGTTGTTTTGAGCAACAGCCTCAAAATAAGATCACAGATGTGAACTGCTTGGGATGAAGAGACTGAAGATGAAGGAAAGGGGGGAGGCAGAGCAGATGAGCTGTGCTTGCAGCAGAACACCGACTGCTTCTGCTGGCTGTTGCACTTACAAAAAGTATTGCTCATGCTCTGCATACTGATGCAGTTTGTGGCATCCCTTGTTTGCATTTGATGCACACTTGGAGCCTTTTCTAATAATGCAGGAGATAAGGGCCATTGAGAGCATGGTACTTTGTGGCCCAGGTCCTGCTGGCATGTCATTTTGATGGGAATGCTCTTGGGCAGACTGTTCCTGTTACTGCTGAGAAAGCAACAGCCAGTGACACGTTCTACTTGCATTGTACATTGGACTGGAGTCAGAGCTCACTGAAAGCTTTCTGAGCAGGGTCTGACCTGATTCCCATGGGAGGGGATTGAAATGTTCTCTCCAGACAGAACTGAAGTGGGGATTCCATGGGGCATGCAGCTCAGCCTATAAAAGTCTTTAAAAACCCATTTCACCTAGACTCACCACAGATTCACATCACTCTAATAATGGGGTACTTTTGTTACTTACACTGGGAGTAGTTGGTCCCGGTCCCACTGACACTGAACCTGTTGAGATGGAGTCTGTGAGTGACCACATTCTTCTGAGGCTGGAAGAGGATGATGTGCACCTTGGGTGCGAACAAGCATCCCAGCACAACAAAGCCGCTCAGACTCACAGAGATGCACATGGTGGTAGTTTGCACCTAGGAGAGAGCGGGCACAAAGCACTGTGTTTCAGTATGGAAAGCTCTGAAATGCAAATTATTAGAAGCATTATTATACAACAGCAGAAACCACAGTCCAGGAGGCTTGCACTGGTGGCTTGAACATCTGTCACATCCTTATCTTCCACAATCCTAGTATCATATGAGTGAGGTGTATGGTGCTGGTGGTGCTCTAAGCCTCAACATATCGGGAGATTGACTGAGTGTTCTTCCTTGGTTTAGTACAGAAAAAACCCTTCTGCTCTCTTTCTCTCGTTTCTCATGTTCTTGATTTCTGATTTGATCAGTAAATCCTCAGTAATGCCTGACAGTGCAATGTCTGAGCAAAGCTGGCTGTGCTGCAAACCAGTTTGCATGTGCTGTACTTTATGTGGGTTTATTTTAGATGCCTCATGCATAGCATCCATTTGAAAAGAATTTTGGAATCCAGCCTCAATCCTAATCAGACAGTGTGAACAACCCTTTGCATGAGTATAGGTGGTGATTTGGAGTAAACTAAGAGCCTGTGACATTTGTCAGACTGAGCCTGAGAGGTGCCTTGACTTTGCAACTTAAGCTTTTGGGCTTGGAAATGAAATGGTTGCAAGGCTGCTGGATTTTAAAGTAGTTGCCTTGAGGCATTTGCTAGTGCAGCTTCCCTGGCTCTATCTTTCTTCCTTTTTGTTCAGTGGTATAACGAACTACCTCATTCTAGGTTTATATCCTTCCAAACATATTCCTTAAAAACTGCTTTAAACCCTGCAGCTTAATTTGAATGATTATACATCCGTGGCTCGTTTTTCCTTAGTTACACTCTTGTAGTCCTAGGAGATTAGCCTTCTTCCTTGGGAATGCTTCTCATATCTCTTTGTCAGAAATAATTGGTACAAACTGAGTAACAGAGTAGAGAATGGACACTGGATCTTTATGTGTACACTGAGCCCCACGTGCCTTGTCAGCAGTGAGTGCAACTCATGGGATCGTTTAATAAGCAGTGTAGAAAGGTGCTCGGCTTTCACAGGAGTAAGTGAACACGGACAGCACGAGAAAGGGGCACCCTAGTGTTTCCATCAGCACATAAATGATGGTAGCAGTTTCAAGTGAAGCTCTCTTCACTAACAAAGCCTTCCTCCCATCTCTGCTCTGCTCTGCTCTGGTTTCTGCCTCCCAGAGCAGCTCAGCTGTGCTGAGATAATTACACACGCAATCAATGAAATGATTTGGGTTAAAAATAGTCTCATCCCACGGGGTTCCTTTTAACCCAGGTCACTTCAGTGATTTGATGTGCAATGTGCCCTCATGGCCCTGGTGTGCTGGCAGAATGGAGGAAATCCTGCAAGACCAGGCAGGAGCTGGGGGTGGGAGCTTGAGCTCCTTTAAGCCAGAATTACCCCTAGAGAAAATGCAGGGAAGAGCTGTCTAAACAGAGAGACATGATCATACTGAAGGAAGTCTGCAAAGGGCTAAAGAGGTGATTAAGGGAGAGGGCTAGGACTGTTCAGCCTGGTGGAGAGAAGGCTCAGGAGGATCTTGTCAGTGCATACACTTCATGAGGTTAGAAAAGCAAAGGGAATCAGACTCTTTCTAATGGTGCCCAGTGACAGGAAAGAGGATGTGGACACAATTAAGAATTCAAGAAATTCTCTTTAAACATAACAAAATGATGAAGGTGGTAATAAACTGGTACAAGATATCCAAAGAAATTGTGGAGCCTTCATGCCTGAAGACACTCAAAACCTGATCTGACATATCTCTGAGTGACCTGCTTTGAGCAGGGGAGTGGGACAACTCCCTTCCAACATTGGTGATTTTGTGAAGATGTGCTGTGTGGAAAAATTCCACACCTGATGTCAGGAGTGAATCACCAAGAGCTCCACTGTAAACCCTTCCCTCAGAATTCCTTATGCATTTAATATTGATTTGATTAAGAGAACGGCAAGCAGGCTAAGGCTAACAGCAAAAAGCCTGTGTGCGCCAGCGGCACCGCTATGCTACAAATCCTTCCCACAGCAGAGAAGGCTTTAACCAAGCAGCAGTGTTAAGTGGTGGGTGAGTCTGTAAGATATGCAGTAATACACCACCCAACACCGTGTCTGGCACCTGTTGTGTAGGGTTGATACAGGGAAATTTCTACTGCAGTATTGGTAAGGGTATATGAACTTTATTACAGCAAAGTCAACATCAGATCTTGGAATACATTTCCAGGAGCTCTCTTTCTTTTTTTTCTAGAAATGTGAGTCTTAAGCAATATTTATGCTTAATGATAAAATCTCAAAACATTCATTTTCTTCGTTTCTACTATTGTGTTTCTAGGGTTTCTCGGGTTGTTTATTAGCTTGCATTAGGATGGCACTGGTTGATTGTGATGGTGAATGGAATTAAATCCACTTGGTGCCCAGAAACAAGTGGTGTTCCAGGGCTCATTATTTTGTCCAGTTCTGCTTAATATCATTACTGATGATATGGATGAAGGGATTGACTGTATCCTCAGTAAATCTGCAGATGACACCAAGTTGGGTGGAAGTGCTGACCTGCTTGAGGCTGGAAAAGCTCTACAGATGGATCAGGACAGGCTGTACTCTTGGCCAAGGCCAATTGTATGAGCTTTGACAAGCCCAAGTGCAGAGTCCTGCAGCTGGGTCACAACAACCCTGTGTGATGCTACAAGCTAGAGGGGCACCAGTCAGAAGGTTGTGTGTTGAAAAACAACCTGGCTGTATTGGTCAATAGCTAGCTGAATACGAGCCAGCAGTGTGGCCGGGTGGCCAAGACAGCCAACAGCTTCCTGGCTTGTATCAGCAATCCTGTAGATGTCAGGGGTAGGGAGGTGATCCTCCCCCTGTACTCAGCCCTGATGAGGCTATACATCAAGTATTGGGTTCCGTTTTGGGCTTCTCAAAGTGAAAAGGACATTGAGGTGCTGGTGTGTGTTCAGAGAAGGGCAACCAAAGAGGTGAAGAGTCTAGAGCACAGATCTTATGAGGAGTGGCTATGGAAACTGTGGTTATTTAGCCCGGAGAAAAGGAAGCTCAGGGGAGAGAGACCTTCTTGTTCTCTACAACTACTTGAAAGGAGGTTGTTATAATTTAGGGGTCAGTATGTTCCCCAAAATAATGTGCAACAGAGAAGAAGGAGTGACCTCCAGTTGTGCCAGGAGAGGTTTAGGTTGGATATTGGTAAAAGCTCCTTCGTTGAAAGGATTGTTAAGCACTGGAACAGGCTGCCCAAGGAAGTGGTGGAATCACCATCCCTGGAGGCATTTAAAAGCTGTGATGCTTAGGGACGCGGTGTAGTGGTGACCTGACAGTGCTGGGTTAAGGGTTAGATTTTATCTTATACATAATGCCATGATTCTTCAGTTCTTCGTTTCAAAGTAAACGTCTAACACTGCATGGAAACTAAATGTGGGCTTTTCAAAGAGACAACAGAAATGTAGACATCTAGGATGGAATCTTCAAAAAGCTCCTGACGTGTAATGGGACTATGAAAAAAGACATCGGGAGATTTTTCTGTCAATTTTGTAGAACTTGACTTGATTTATGTGGAACCCTGTATTTAAATGAAAAGGCTACGTGGGGTTTTACAATTCCCATTCAGAAGACAATGCTTAAAAATGCTGCTTGGGCAATCAAGTCATGCTCCTCCTGACAATTGGTGTCTGTGTTGACCGTTCGTGTGACTGTCTTTACTGATATTACCCTTCTTCTGTGTCTGTCTTCCTGATTAGCTTGAGTGTCCAGAGCTGTTCCCCAGTGCTTTCCTTAAACTTTTCCTTCATTAGTTTCAATCCATTATTGGCCATTCTAACTTCTCCTGAGACTGAATAATCCCTTTCTTTCTTGTTGTTGCCTTGAAATTATTTATAGTCTGTGATCACGTCTCCCCGGGTTTACTCTTGTCTAGACTAAATATGTTTAGTTCTTTTACTGTCACTGCGCGCCTTCTGCATCATGTTTTATCCATCCCTGTTTTCCTGAGGTTCTGAGGACTTTTCCTAAGCTGTAAAAAATGGCCAGTTTAACATGAGAAGTGTGCTAAGTGACGGTTTTACCTGCTATTTCACGTACATACTACTGACACGTACTGCTACACCACCCTCAGCTCATCTACCTTCCTTCTTCTCAGAAAGCTGAATTAATTCGCTGAAAACTGTTGTAAGGGCCAGCTCCAGCAGTCACTTCTCACATCATAATAACTGTGAGGTTTCCAGTGGAGCAGATCTGAATCTTCTTCTGAGACAGTTTCCTTCGGTCTGGAAATAGGATTTTATTGAACCTGAAGCTTTGCAACACTATGTGCCAATGTAAGCAATTTGATGGCTTTTTAAAGTCTGCTGGGGAAGGCTGACCAATATTTTCAGCTCAGTGGGTTGTGTGTTTTATCCCCCACAAAACAAAAAACAAGCAAAAAGTTATATATTCAAGTGTAATGTTTGACGGATTTTTTTCAAACAATCCCACTTCACAGGAAATTTTGAAATGACTTCTTTATCTTTTTTATTTAGAAGAAATGAAGGGGAAGATAAGATTGGCAGATTTTTTTTGTAGAAGACTGTTTATTTTAGTTTTTAGCTGAAGGCCCACTTCCACCAAATAACTCATGACGTATCCTAGCTCAGGATCTACTAGGGGTTTCTGTTGGGACCATTACCTCACACACTGATGTGTCAATACTCAATCCATACGCTAAGCCTCTATCACAATCAGACTGAGAGCCTGAATCCCTTCCAGATCTAACTGTACAAGCTTAGCTGGAAATGAGACCTTATTTCTTAGAAATAAGCCAAAACTTGTGATGCACTTAAGTGGACATTAACATTGAAACAGAGCTGGTTTCCAAGGGATTCAGGGAGCACAAGATGTGAAAGAAGCTCTTAGTGAATGCCGACACGATTCTCTAGAGGGACACACGTGGTTTATGGGAACAGATATCCAAAGACTTACTCTGTAGTCACTGGATGTCACATAAAATATGGGGAGAAAGGCCAGCCAAATGATGCACGTTGTGTACATTGTGAAACCGATAAACTTGGCTTCGTTGAAGTTCTCCGGACACTTCCGTGTTTTGAAGGCATACACAGTGCATAAGACTACGAGGATTACATCGTATGTCAAGGAGATCAGCATACTGGAATCTTTGACATTGCATTTCAGTATGACAGTCTCTCTTTTCTCAGGAACCGTGTATCGCCTGGTGCCGGGGGCCTCCAAGATAAGCCACACAGACACTACCACGATCTGTACCAAAATGAGACTCAGGCAAATGAAGACCTGAGAGCTGGGGCTGATGAATTTTGGCCTCTGAGCTCCGTTCTTTACGCCGTCAAATATTCTGGCTATGCAGTTCGTTTTTGTCAGAAGGGCAGAGTAGCAGACAGCAAAGGAACTTCCTAGCCCCAGACGACGCAGTGTGCAGATGGCTGGAGAAGGCTTGGCTATGAAGAAGAAAGTCATGCTGTAAGACAGAAAGACTCCAAAGAGCAATATGTAGCACAGTTCACGGCCAGAGGCTTTGACCAGGGGGGTATTGTTGTGCTTGATGAACACTGCAATGACCATGAAAGTACAAATAAAGCCCAGGCACGCGATGGTAACTGGACCTATTGCCCAAGCATCTTCCCACTTGATGTAGTCTTCTGGTAGGTCATAACAGCCGGTCAGGTCAGCCGTGGGCCATTTTCCAGGCCCACAGTCTGCACAAGTGAATTCATCAGCCAAATACTCATAGGTTTCACACGGAATACAAATCCAACAGCAGACATCTCCTGGTTGCATATTCTTCATCTCGTTAGGAGCACAAGGGTCGCTGCACTGTGAGACAGGGACGGAGTTCCTGGACCAGTGGATAGAGTCTACGTGAAGTGACAAGGTTTCTGCCCACTGGCCAACCTTCACATAGGAGTATCTGCCTCCGGTGTGCTGGAAATTGAACACGTTGTATCGTCCTATCCCATCTCCATAGGCATCAAATTTGACCATACTCTCTGCGGTATTGGGAGGGTTGAATGGAGCTGTGAAAAAATAAGACATAGAGAACGTCATTATCAAAGCTGTAGATAACAGTTTTCATCACTTTGGCAAGCCCAGATGCCTGACAGCTTATGGAATCCCATTCAGGTGCCAACAGGTAGGTCAAGAAGTCTGTATCAGACTTGGTTTTGAACTCATAAGGACTCAGGTGTTCCTCTTTATTGCATGAGATACTTTTGTAAATGTCAGATTGCCAACGTCCTTACTTGTTTTGCCACGGGTACAAATGAATTCCCCCCCATGCACAACTACTACCTTTCACATTTTGTCTTGAAAGAAAAGGTCTGCTTCTAACTGAGGTCTGGCATTACTTGGTGAAACTTGGCTGTCATGATACAAGGAAGCACAAAAGCTCTGATCAATAAAGAGCAGCTCTGAGGCTGGCAGACTGGAATGCAGTTGAATACAGGATTCATTTTGAGAATGATGAAGTAACTGTGAAGTTCTCAGCAATATCTTACTACATCTTTTTCCACTACTCCATGATATTTTGCTTCAATATTACTGGTTTCTGGTATTTCTTGTCTGGTCTGTGGATCTCAGCATCTGCCACTTTCGTCCTGCATCTTGTTTGGGGAATAGAAGAAAGAAATACAAACTGGGTCTGTGACCTCCTGTGAGATCAATACCGTAACACTCCCAGCTGCTAAGCTCTGGAGAGTTTATGTTTTTCCTCCAGATGAAGATCACACTGGGAATGAAGAAATATTAAAAATCTAGGAGGAAATTGCATTTACCGTGTGATTTATCGGTCATTTGCTGCAGCAAGCAAAGGTGAACAGCTTTATAGGAAGGAAGCAAGAGTGAGGTTTTTTGCCATTGATGAGCAATAAAGGTGATTTCACTCCCCAGTGTCTTTGGTTACAGAAGTGGTTCCACTGTCATTGCTGGAATAAATCTCTGCATCTGTACCCGTGCTGTGCTTGAGCACAAGCAATATTGTATAAGGATGTGATGTCTTCCTGCACTTCAGCCTCCAGATACTCTGGACTAGCAGTAGATTTATTTAGCTTCTATAAAACGCCGAGGCCAAATTCTTTCACCTTTATTCCTGCAGCCAATTACCTTATTTTGCAGCACTCGTGCTAAAATCTGTAAAAGGGACAGTGGTTTTTGGCACCGAAGCCCCAACTTAAGTGTTGATGCATCGCAGATGCTGGACTTGGACTGCACTCCTTTTTCAGCCGTCTAATTCCAGCCTCGTGCAACAGTTGCCCAGAGTCCCATCCAACCTGGACCTGAGCATTGCCAGGGAGGGGGCATGCACAACTTCTCTGAGCAGCCTGTTCCAGTGCCTCAGCACCCTCACAGCGAGGAATTTCTTCCTGAGATCTAATCTAAATCTACCCTCTTTTAGCTTGAAACCATTCCTCCCTGTCCTATCACTAGATGCCCTCATAAAAAAACTTGCTCCAGTTTTCCTTCTTAGGGCAAGATTGGAAGACAATTATGTTCAGCTACAGTCTCTTCTGGGTTTGAGCCATGACTCTGCTTGGGTCTTATCTCTGCCTTCTCCTGCACTTCACCTGCACCAACCACAGTGGTAAATGGCCTTGGTCTACAAGACTGCACGCTAGGTTTGGTAAGCCAGGATTGTGTAAGGATCTTCTCTTTTTCTTCATTCTTGGCATCTAGCTGTACCTCTGTGTAGCCCAACAAGACCTCTGAGTGCGCTGAAATTAAGACCAGCATAATCCTCCCCGAGATGGTCAGTTCTGGCAATAACATACCCATAGTAAAGTGTAGGTCAACGTGAAGGATATTAAACACTTTCACTTCACTCTCCTTCCTCCTCTTGCACAGGAATGCAAGCTGCCTCATCCAGGAGCACCATTAAGGCAAAATCATAATGTAGCACTTAAATGGCTCTTCAATAACCTGTTATCATTGCCAGTGTCTTATTTCATAATTCATAACACTCACAGAGGCTGTAGAAGCTGTTAACACAGCAGCCCAGATTTAAGAGCCAATTTATTCACCCCAGTGTTCTAGCAGCCAGCTTCTGAGGTGTGTTGAGAGCCTGTGACTTCTACTGAAGTGACCAGTGAAGAAGCAGGTAAACAAGACAAAAGGCAAATGGATTGCAAGGCTGATCTCCTGTCAAGTGCACAAGTTCGAGTACATGAGAGTCCAGCACAAGTCACACCAGGGTCAGAAATGCCAGCACTTTTCAGGAAAGAGTTCCCCCTGTATAACAAGTCTAAAACCATCTGACAGAATATTTATCACTTAAATAGAGCAAAGTGTTTTCCTTGGACCTTGCAGGTAGGTCCAGAAGGTAAGGAAATCAAGAAGCAGATAGTCACAAGCATAGTTATCTTGAAACTCATGTGGATTTTGCCTTCTGTGGGGCTGTTTCCAGTTTACAAATATGAAGAAAATATTGTTGTAGGACAATATGCTGCCATTTGTAGATCAAAATATTCTCTTTTTAGTGGCTGCTGATAGAGGAAAATAAATCACTCTTATTCAGGAGGAGAAAATTAAGTAGTTTAACTAAACAATGATGTATTAAATTATAGTATGCTGAGCCAAAGCCTTGAAATGAGCCTACCAGCAGCAATTAATATACTGACTGATTACATAAAAAAACCTCTGAGGCATTGTAACTGGTATTTACCAACATATTCCAGATCCCATAGAAACAATTCCAAAAAGCCATGTTTCAGAAAACAGTAATTTTTCATATTGGCAGATGATTTTCCCAGAGGTTATGCCCAGCCACATCATAAGTAACTCTGGGAATTCTTTTGCAGTTACATTTTGGTTTTGAGAGCAAAGCTAGTGTCTTTATAACAGGTATTTTTGGCAGACCTATTTTAGAGTTGTAGACAAGTGATTCTGGGTTTGTCCCTTGGGACATGAGAGAAGACACTCTGGGTCTTCCCATACTATTAGGTAAAAGGAGCAGTATATTTTAATCTTCCCCTTCCTGGCACATCACAGGGTGAATTATCCTTATGCAAAGCATTTATTCAAGACAAATTTGGTTAAATGTTATCAAGGAAAAGAAAGGATCATTAGAAGTAATTTAAACCAGCTTCGTGCCTCAGCTTGTAGAGGTTCAGCGATGAAGATGCAACAGCAGTGACGTTCATGAGAAGAGAAGAAACATTCATAGAGTCATAGAATCATGGAATCATTAGGGATTGGAAGGGACCTCGAAAGACCAGTATACAGAGTGCAGAAGACAGAACCCTGTGGAACCATGGTGCAAGAAGCACATTTGTGTCAGTGCACTGACAAAACCCTATCAGAGGAGAGGATGCCAAGGTGCCAGGGGAAGACCAGCTCCTTTATCTTTAGACGAGAGAGGGATGACTGTGTAGTTTATGGATGTTTTAGTAGCAGATAAGGATAAGCACATAAAATAACTTTGTAGCTGGTATATAGTGAATGTTGCCATTTTACTTCCATCTTCCTACAGCGGGGTCATCTTTTCCAGCAATCACATAGCTTGCAAGTACGTGCTTGTGTGCTGTTAAGGGCAGATGAGTCACTTTCATTTGGAAACCAGTATTTTTTGTGTCAGTGGTGCACAGCTCTTGGTGACATGAAAGAATTCAGAAAGGAAGTTCTGAAAGGATCACCCATTTTCTTGGACATTTTTTGAAGGGTTGGTTTAGGAAATGCATCTGATTCTGCACATTGCCTCAGCTAGATGAAAAATATTCCAGGATTTTTCAATCAGAAATGAGTTGAGAAGGAAAAAAAAAAGTAGTTAAGTAGTTTTAATCTTAATTAGGCACTGAAAACTTATAAAGACAGAACTGCCTGGGAAAGGATAAATGTCATCTTAACTGGCTGGGAATCAAACCGAGTTTGGTTTGCCAGGGACATCTTTGGGCCAGGAAGGATAATTTGCATACAGAGTCATACATGTGTCTGGCACAGAGCTGAGCTGTGGATGCTGTCTTATAGAAAATGTCATCAGTAACACTTTCTGGGAGTAATGGTGACAGGTATGCCTACACCTGAGCACATCCTTCATATCCAATCAAACATGCATCTGTTCTTTGCTTGCAGAGTTTATTCTTTCAAAACAAAGTGCAGGTCAGAGGCAAGCTCACTAGCTTGAAGGCATTTCATTAGTAACAAGACTTGAGCAGATAAAGTTGCAAAGCTGCTGTCCATCATACTTGAAAAGTGTCATGGCAGTCTGGTGAACTGGAAAAAGGAAAACAGAGGTAGGGCTTTTTACAGCAAGAGGACAAGGGGAAAGGGTTACAGACTTGAAGAGGGGAGATTAAGGTTAGACATTAGGAAAGAATTCTTTCCCATGATTGTTGTGAGATGCTGGAACAGGTTGCCCAAGGAAGTTGTGGCTGCCCCATCCCTGGAACTCTTCAAGGCCAGGTTGGATTGGGCCCTGAGTAACCTGATCTAGTGAAGATGTCCCCTTCTGCAGGGGGCTTGGTACTATATGATCTTTAAGGTCCCTTCCATCTCTAGCCGTTCTATGATTATATGATTTTCATTGTGGCTGTTTGAAAAACAGTGGATTTTGTTCAGAAAAACATGCAAAAAAGACTCCTGTGTGCATTCAAAGCACCTTCTTTAACAGCTTGTTGACCCGAAGGTTTTCAGCCAGCAGACTACAAGGAGATAATGACTAAATAACAAATGAAAATGTAAAGAGGGAACAGACTGGAATTGCTGAAAAGTTGAGTAAAGCCTCTTTAGTCTCACTAGATGGTGCTGCAAAAACTTGGAACTTCTGATTTAAGATTGAAAAACAAGACATTAGGTTATGTAATGGAAAAAAATACAATTTAATGCTCCCTACTCCTTCCTGTTACATGTTCCTGGGCAATGCCTTTTAACGTGCTGTAAGGAAGAGCCGTGATGATAATATAACAGGATACAGGATTTTGTTCAACAGCCTCATCTCAGTGTGTAATGCTTTGTCCTGGAAAGCATCACAAAGGGCCCCGAGAATGCACCTATCTTTCCATGTTCTTTTGTTTTTGGTTAGACAGGGTTTGCTGAAGTCAGTGTGACTTGTTTCTGCTTGGCCGGACATTCACATCTGGTAATGGAGACCTGATGCACCCGCTCTTGTTTCTGTGTCAGCAAAACGCATCCAGTTTCACAGCTGGCTGCCAGAAGTGATGCTGGAATTTGACAGAGTAGAAATTAGCCTGGGGAAGCTCAGAGTGAAGTGTCGTTGGACCACACCGCTCCAGAATTAATAAGTAATGAATGGACTTAAAATACCAGTTTCACACAGACAAGAAGTCACTTTTAACCTCAGCATCATCATTTCTGGGCATGTTTGGGTCATATGCAGTATTGCTTATTCTCACTCGAGAAACTAGTGAGAGTAATTAGGCTTAAAAATGTAATTTTCCTATATCTACAGATACTCCATTTGGCTCAATGATTTGTCTTTCCAGTCAGAAACCTTCTTGGTGTAAGACATTTGAATACGGCACAGACTGCCACAGCATTTGCAGTAAACTGAGACAGAAATGTTTCTCCAAGCGTAGCTATGAAGATCTGTTGCATGAGGGTTAGTTATCCCAAGCTCCTGTCCTACAAAAGAGAATGGACGTTTCTAGAGTTCACATTACAGGAGGTATCCAGGATATAGCCCAGCTGAACTGTACCTGTCTTTTTTCCTGCTGCCCACGATGACAGTGACCACCTAAAGTACCTGTGATAGATGTATGTGAAGTCAGCAGAGGTGCATGTCACCAATATTTGGAACAGGAAGACTCACTCTGACTAACAGCAACTTGTGAAAGCTTCCTGCAGTGTACCTGGGGAGGGCTGGCTGCCTCTTGCATGCTGCTTGCACAGACTGTGGTGGCTGCTGGGAGGGCTGTTGGAGAGAACAGCCCAGGAGAGAAGCAGCGTGGGCACTGACAAAATAAACTAAGAAGGCTCCAGAAGATTCGAATACAGCTTGTCATCCTCCTCAGCGTGGCTGAACCCTAGCTGTCTTCTGTCTACTCTGAAATGCTCTGAAATTCTTGCCTTGAACATAATGTTTTAGATTTTGAGGTGTGTGTTGTCCTCCTGCTTGTCTGGCTCTTGGGTATGTGTGTTGTCTTTAGAACTTCCACAGAATGAACTAGATGCCAAGTTGCAAATCTTCATCAAGTAAATGATGACATATCTTATTTTTAAAGGAAATGTAAGGAATTAGAAGTTGAGCTTCCAATTTCTTACAGGATTTTTAGGCATGGAAAGAAGGTAAACGTTTTTGTAGTCATTATAGTTCTCCTTAAAAATTCAAAGCATAACCCTTGAAATTAAGAAAACGTATTGAACTTTTTGGTTAAGTTTGCATTATTCCAACTTTAAAGTAAATCAAATGTAAGTAAATCAAAATTGAAAACATTCAAAGTGTTTTTCCTATTTTAATAAGTCTGTTAGGCTGCTAATTGATACGAATGATTTGTGAGCTTCCACGTAGTGATGCCTTTCAGTTGATACCGTTCTTTTAATTTAAGACTACCCACTTTAGGAAATGGCTGGCACAAGATGCAAAACGCATGCAAGGTAATTTACACTAGCAATCAATTTGCAATTTACAAACAAAATTAAACCAGGACTTTAAACCGCCTAACTCCTCCCTCAGGCCAGCTAGCTGTTTTGTAAACACAAGCCATTCTTGTTACAAAGAATTATGGCCACTGTTAGGGTGGCAACACAAAAGCTCTGGAGCTGAAACTGCAAGTTCTGGCCTGGCCTTTGGAATGTCTTGAAATGTTTTGGTCTGAAGAAAAAGTTAGTTGGTTGGTGATTTAATTGCCAGGTGCTGAACAGGACTTGATATTTCGGCTGGTACTTTCTGCCCGTTGCAGGGTTATGGTTTGGACTTCTGTGTAAGGGACATTCTCGTCTCATTTGACCTCAGTGCTGGGATCAGATGCACTTACCCAGTGTTGGGGGTCTGGTGCCTTACACCTCTCTGCTCATACATCCAGTGTGAAGCTGAAATATGTTGAAGCTGTATTTTAATTTTGCTAAAATTAATTTTAGACAAGTGAGGGACTTGGTTATGTCACAGGGGCATGAGTCTTTCTTTTTTTGGAGGTGCTGTGCTATTCCATGATGTGTTAATTCCACCCCCAGATTGCACAGAGTAGCTGGTGGCTAAGGAAGTGATGAATAGCAGCATTTTTTGTCCTCTGCAAGCTTGAAGGAAATATAAACAAATTAAGTTTTTAAGATATTAAAGGAAGTTGGTTAAAACATTCTCTCCCCTGTAGGAACCTGAGGATTAGAAAAGTGCTCTCAGACACTGCTCTGAATAATTTAGTTAGGTAGCTTGCCCTTAGAGATCAGAACCAAATGAACCATGAAATAGACCCTCTGGCTGCTGTTTTTAATTGACTTGATGTGAAGACACTCCCAAAGCTGGTGGGCTGACATACATTTAATTACTTACAATGCAATTACTATTATTTAGTAGCAGTGATGTAGCCATAACGGTCCAACTTTCAAGAAATTTCAAGCCCATAAGAAAGGTAGTATTTTTGATTACAGTAGTCTGTAGATGGAAGAAGTGCACCAGCTTTCAGGCACAAGGTCACTTCATGAAGTCATCAAAAAGACTACTCACTAAATTTGATCTTCAATTATTTTGAAGGAACAGGTCTGTTTAGACTTCAGATTTTTATTTCCTTCTGGAAACACAATTTCACGGTGCAAACAGCCTCATCAGTATCCATTTGCAGATTAATTGCTGAGAGCTGGAGTTTTTTTCTTCTTTGATAGTACATAGTTTAGAAACACAAGGTCTGATCAAAATGCAAGGCAGCACGCAGCAAGGAGGTGTTGTGCTGAAAGCTTCCTCTTATTTATCCAGATATGTGCATAGCTGAATAAAGGTATTGCCTCTTCCTACAAGTCTTATGACTCTATGCTATTATTTTTGCTGAGAAACTACTGAAAACTCTCAGCAATCATCCTGCAAATACCTAATAATGAGGTAATTTGCAAAATGAAATTGCATCTCTAGTAGGAAAATAAAACCAGAAGTAGTGAGTTCTAAGGAAAGCAACTCATAATAACTGCATAACTCGAAATAACTGCAACTCAAATTTATTAAATGTTTTGTGGGGAAAAAATAGTGGTTGTAAGAGGTCTGTAATGAAGACACAACCCTATGGTGAAAAACACTCATTCTTAGATGCATTATGCAGCTCAGTTTTAGTATTTGGCAAATCGAACATAATTTTGATGGAGGACAAGGAAGACTTGCAGTTAAGCTGCAAATGTAAATGTTTCATACAACTTTGGTGCAAGAATCAGAAGCTGATCAGTTTTCTCAGTGAATATAATATGTGTACGAAAAAGTGCTTTATATTTCTTTAACCTAAACTTACTTAGCAAGTCTACATAGAGTCTAGCTTCTTACTGAGCTCCCATAGTCAGTGGAGAGAAATGGACACCTCTCAAGGCTGGCTCTGTCTGAGCTAAGTTGTCAGGAAGACAGGTGGCTTCCAAGCATCACTAGTTCTCCATTGATTAGACTACAAAGTGAGTTATGTCAATGAAAATATGAAATCTGACTTAAATTTTGACCACTGGTGGGGTGAAGAGACGTAGAGATGGACTGTTGGATTTAGCTAAGCAGTGTCGGCCCTGGTTTGTACTTGGATGGGAGATAGTCTGTGTACACCAGGTGGTGTAGGCTTACCCTGCTCCAGCAGGGGAGGGGTTGGACCTAGATGGTCTTTTGAGGTCCCTTCCAACCTGTAACATTGATTCTGTGGAATAATGCTTTCAGAAAGGCCCATCACACACTGCATGTGGCTCAGTTTTCTTTGTAAAGGTTTGACTCTGGATCAGCTTTTTAGTCTTTTCCACATAATAATGCGATGGCTGGAAATGTGCATCTTCTAAACCGACAGATCAAGGGAGAATTCAGCGGAGGGTATCTCATGTGTGACCAAACGTTGAGGCAGCCAACTGAGAAGGGAAATTTGGCTACTTGCAGCAATGAATGTCACTAAAAAGATAATGCGATAAGGGATAGGAACTCCTGTTTTTTGAGGTTATTCATGCACTCTACACACCAGCTGCACAGTTAGCAATGAACATCAGCTCATTGGCAAGAATTATCCTACAACATACAAGCCACATGTCCTATTAACACTTGCAAATTCTTCTGTTCTCTGGAAGAGAGGATAAAGCTGAAAGAGCAAAATCATTCTTGTTAACGTCTTGCTCCACTGAATCAGTTCAGCAGAGCGGTCGCTGGACCTCGGGGGATAATGTGAAGAAAAGTGTTGATGTATTTGCCTGTTTAATGGTTGAAGCAGAGGCACCCTGATAGGCTTAGAGTGAAAAAGTGTTTGAGAGATCTAGAAAGGGCATTAGCAGCACTGCCTTAAACCTCCATCAGACAGGAGATCTTTTCTTCTCGTTCAAAGACAGGCTTTTGTCTCTACTTTCAGAGAAAATGCAAGGGAAAATTCGATAGACAGGCACATGTGCAGTTATTTATGTCAAAGGACCTTGAGCACAAAATTCTGCTCTTACGGACAACTATTCTGTTGATGCTTAGGGTAGAAGAGTTGAGCAAACCCATCCCATACACTTCTGCATATGATCAGACATTTTCTAGTGTTTTGTAGGAAATTTAAGACCCTTTGTAAATGATAAAGAGCCCCAGAAGAAGCGTTCCCATAGGAAGAGTGTGCAAGATGTGTAGCAGAAGTGCAGGAAGATGTTTGAGAATTGAGAGCTACAGTCAGCTACTCATCACTAACGAAATTTCACTTCAGCAGCAAGGAGAGATTGTTTTTAGGACACAATCAGTAGAAAGAAGAACATGTACACAGAATATGCAAAACATCCTTTGTATGGTGAAAAGATAAAAAAGATAGCAAGAAGCTACAAGGAAAGACATAGTGTCTGTAAGAAAGATACAAAGGGAAGACTGAGAGAAGAATCACTGTCTCCTGGTGACGGATGCTGGTACCTAAACACCAGGAGCTCCTCCTTCCTCTTTGGAATGAAAAAGGCATTCTGATTTTTGACATGCTCTTCATGTTTTGCCAATGCAAACTCAACAATCACACATCGTGTTGTCTTTGACTGTAGGGTTGGGTTAAATAAATCCAAATTGTGAAGAACAGTGAGGGAGCAATTATTTTCTGATATGAACCCAAACAAGTGTGTGGTTGTTATTGAGTAAAGGAGTCAGACTGGTGTCAGATGCAGTCATTAGGAATCACAGTTCATCAGGTTTCAGCTACAGAGTTCCACAGGATTTCTGTGGCACATACATTCTGTGTGAGGACTTTGTTCCAGGCTGTGCTTTGCTCATGCTGGTGCAATTTCTTCCCTGGCTAAAACGACAGTGTTTTCTTAGCTGAGACTCATCTTTCAGCCAAGGAGGTGGTAAATATTTCATATGCACAAAGGAATTGCTGCATTAGCTTCTCCTGTTGTCCACTAAATTGACTGGAATGTGTGTACAGCATCAAATAGGAAAATGAAATCCATACTGAATAGAGAAGCAATTGCACTTTAGAAAGTGGGCAACTCCCAGCTTTCAGAAGTACTCTGGAATTTCTTCTGTAGAAATAAGTCTAGAGCTATTTGTGTCATTAGTCTACAAGAGATGATTCATATGTTGGCAAGTAAAAAGATAGACTTGTAACAAGGGAAGTCAAACTGTAGGAGATGAAAAATGGATGCAAGACCAAGGCAGCAGGAGCCTTCGGAGTTTGAGGTACATCAACTTCTGTTTCCTATTTACTAGGTGTTTGTAACCACCGTTCTCTTCACCGCTGCTTTTGGCTCTGTGCTGGTTTTCCCACACACTAAGGAGATTTTGAGTTTTGTTGTGGAGGCTCTACAAGCCAACTTAATCATCTTGGTAATTGTTTTAAGATTTATGTAAGTTTAAGAACTTATATTGACATTTCATGATGAACCCTTTGCATCCCAGTAATGAGCAGATAAGTTGATGTTTTTTAAGTTCTCCATGGCTGGTCATCATGGAGATGAGACATCAGATCAAAAGATCACTGTTGTGTCTGAACAATACTACAGCTAAGACCACAAGACGAACTGTCTTGGGCCCCTTTACTTGCCAGTACTCTGTCCCATGGGATTTCTACCAGCAGTTGCTTGAAAAGGCCGAAGTTGGCCCTCCTGAAGTCCAGGGTTGAGATTCTGCTAGGTATTCTGTTCCTGCCACATGACATCCTGAACTCCAGCATCTCGTGGTCACTGCAACCAAGGCTGCCCTCAACCTTCAGTGTTTCAGCCAGACCCTCCTTGTTAGTGAGTACAAGATCCAGCAGCGCTCCTCTCCTAGTGCAGTGCTCCACCATTTGCATCAGGAAGCTGGCTCCAAGGCACAGGAGGAACCTCCTGGACTGTGGCTGGCTGGCTGAGTAGGTCTTCTAACAAATACCAGGGGTAGTTAAAATCCCCCATGAGAACCAGGGTCTGTAGCTGTGAGGCTGCTGTCAGCTGCCTGTAGACCTCATCAGCTTCCTCGTTCTGATCTGGTGGCCTGTAATAGACACCCATGACAGTGTCACCCATGCCAGCCTGACCCGTAATTGGCACCCACAAACTCTCAACTCTCTCTCCATCCACCCCTGGAGAGAAGTCAATGCATTCCAGTTGCTGTCTCACATACAGGGCACCTCCACCACCTCGCCTTGCTGACCTGTCCCTCCTGAGAAAGACCCAGCCGTTCATGACCACGTGCCAGTCATGCGAGCTGTCCCACCATGTCTCTAATTGCCACCAGATGATAATCATCTGACTGTGTTCAGGCAGGTGATTATGATTCTGTGAGCATTTTTGTTAGAAGTTTTTCTGCTTCTCATAACCTTCTGCATGAATATGCGTGTTGTTCTTCCTGCCTTGAAGAATTTTAGTATTCCTTCTATTCACTTGTTGTATCACCAGGGAAAATACACTTACATGGCAGGAAGAGGGAAACAAAAGGAAATGAGTCACCCCGATAAGAGCAAAGAAATACATTTTTACATTATATTCTGTATCTACTAACAAAATAAGCATAAATATTGCAGTCATGCCAGAGCAGACATTCCCAGATATGTTTTCAGAGGTATTTAGAAACGTGGTACTAATAAATGAGGAAATGAAAGTCGCCCTTAAACACATTTGTCTGCTAGGGGCATCCAGTTTGCAGCTGAAGGTCAGTTTGTGGAGAGTAGTCATATGTAAAACGAGTTTCTGCTCAGTGAAAGTGCAGAGCTGATTGCTTTTTGAATTGTCTCTTAGAAGGCAGGTGTGGTCTACTGACCACAGAGTCTTTTTTATAACAAAAATACCCAGTAACACTCGCATGAGAAAATAAAGGTAAATCTGTGGCAGGAAATCCTTGCAGACATTCCTCTGAACCTTTTGTCTTAGTGCTTTTGATTCATGCGGCATTTTTTCCAAAAGAAAATGTTGTGAGAGTTTGGAAAAATGTGCATTGGTGCAAAACTTACAGAAGGGGTATTCTGAGGCTGGGTTGAGTTTCTTTCTTCCTTTCAGGTAAAGAAACACGACTGTATCACCGAGCTGCTTTGTTTTCTGCACTAGGAGCCAGAAATGGGCAAGACAAACTTGAAGGAGATAGTTCAGCTGGAAGCTGAAATAGATTCACATGCTCATCTGGGCTGCAGTTTGGCAAGTACAAGTACCACAGTCAGCTTGTGATGGGTTTGCAGGAAATATGGTGCATGGAACTGATGTAGGACTTGGACCAAGGTCCACTTCTGGATTGCAGTGTCAAGATGAGTTGAACATTAGTGGCACATTCACACAACTACACTGGTTAGTTCTCATTTAGTCAGTGTTAGCCAGGAGTACTTTTGCACTGTGGTCTACTGGGTGAAGCTAACATATCTTCTAGAAATGTAGTGATATTAAGGTTATTTCAGGAGAAAAGATGCAGTTCTACAGATCATTCCCTCAGTTCTGCCTGTCTGGTATAATTACTAGCTGCCAACAAAATCAGGGGCTTGGTAAAAATAACACGACGGTTAGTTATCTTTGGAATTAAGCATCTGGATTCATGACTTTCTGTGGTTTTCTTTATCACTCTTTGAAAAGACCGATTTACTCAGGGACTCACTGGAAGTCCTGAACACACCCGGACCACTGCAAAGAGTAATTTGTTTTCCCAATATGTCACATTGTCCCAGGGTGTCCCTATGCAATCTCCTTCTCATGTCCTTTCCCTCATCCTCATTAACACAATGTTCTGAGCACAACCTCTGCCTTTTTCAGCGCATAAAATAGCACCTCAGCACACAAGTGAGACTGAGATCACTTCTGGAAGCTCTGTGGTGCTCTTCCATAGCAGGTAATAGGGTAGAATTTGGTCCTCCCATTGGCTTTTCAGGGTCAAATTAGATGCTGAAATACAAGGGGTAGGAATTATAAACCACAATAATTTCTCACTTATCTTCTTCTTTTCGGGAGAAAACGCAGACAGCTATATGTGGATGTCTTGCACAGGACAAGCTACACGAAGAATGAGCACATAATGCCATACTATGGCCTGAGTGGTCCCCCTGTTGTAGAGACCAGTGAACAAGTAATGTTGGAGCATGAAAAGGCTGCCCGAGTCCTCCTGCTCCTTTGTGCACCAGGACTGTGCAGACCCTCAGTGTTTGGTATTGGCGTGACATTTGCCAGTGAAACAAAAGACAAAATAATAACTAACATAAAACAAACAGCAGGCAAACACAGAAGCCTGTGATTTAGAGGGATTAGGTTACAAAGCCCTCAGTCTCTCGAATATGTGAACTGAAAGAAAATAATTGCTCAGTTTTTCAGTTGCGTGTTTCTCTGCAAACACAGGGTGTCTAAGCTCATCTTCGTTTGCACACCCACATGGGTGCTTCGCAACCAAAGGTTTATAAGATGCCTAAACACTACATTATTAACATGACTAAGGCGGCTGACTCTAAGATACATACATCACTTTGTGTTAAGTTTTCCATAACTCAGCTCAAGTGTTGGGTTGTAAAAATGTACAAGTAGAGGAAACTGAGATGGAGACCTATTTGCTCTTTTAGAGAGGTCAGAGCACCTCCCCCTAAATACTCCAGTATAAGAAATTTCCAGCCCTTCTGGCCTGTGGTTTCTGGAATGGCACCCTTCCAGGAATGGCACCCATCTGGGTAAATGCCAAAGGCACCATACTTCCAGAGACTTCCTGAGCACTATGAGTAAGAGTGGTGTCTGCTCTGTATCTTGTTAATGCTGCATTTCCCACCTTTTTATCTATGGAGGCTCAGTGCAGAAGTCAGGCAGCAGGGTGGTGACAGGAGGCAGTGGCTGCAGCAGACAGAAGTGATTAGGAGACATTTGGGAAGCAATGGTCCAGCACACCTTGGCCTCTGCTGTTGGAGCTTGTCTCAAGAGGGAAGAACACAATTTAATCTCTGTTCCTGCTCCCTCAGACCAATTACTGTTAATTAGTACCAAATTAAAGCATGCAAAGGCAGTATTTTATGATGGTCTCTGGCTAGATATCAGAAACAATTAACAGGTAGGTTACTGACTTGCCATCACAGCAAGAGAAGTTGAAATGAAAACTGTATTTGGAAGTTGTGCCCTAAAGACGACAGTAGCCTGCTGCCAACTCAAGAAGCCAACTTACATGGTGCAGTGTGACACATATTGCATCCAGGGTGCAGACTGGATTGTTTCCCTTTGTGAAACCTCAAACCTAAATCAGAGGGTGAAAAGTTTTCATAGTATTTTAACCTCTAAAGTCCTGAGCAACTTGTCCTCGTCTTGTAGCTGACCTTGCCTTCAGCAGATTTGCCTCCTAAAGGCCCTTCCCTCCCTCGTTCTTTAACTGTATTATTCTGTACTATTACTGTTATATTCTATTATTCTCATGAATCTGTATTTATACATAGTTAATTATATATATGCATTAAGATACACAAGCATACAAAAAAGTACGTAAATATATGAAAATGCATACATATTAAAAGCTTCAGGAAAGGGTAGGCAAAGATTTCTGACCTAGAACCTTCTGAAGGAGTAAATTTAGAATCATAGAATTGGTTGGAAAAAACCTTTAAGATGATCAAGCCCAAACTTGGAAATGAACCATAGGTCTTTAAAAAGCAGCTGGAGGAAGGAGAAAGTAGAGGGGGTCATCAGGAAACCCAAGCTGTCAAGACCTCACTACAAGTCTGTGTGTGATACACCAGTGTAACTCGTATAGAGCAATGCTAGGGAAGTACTGTGCAGGTTCAGCTGCTCTTCTGCTCTGAAAAAGCAAGCCCCAAGTGTGCTTTCAGACTGTCCTCTAGCAGTTTTCAAGTTCTTAAATGCTATGACATATTTGTGGTCCAAGGAAAAAGGCAATAAATCTTTCCTGTAAATTCTATACATCTTTTTTCATGTATATATTTAATTAATATCTTAGAATCATTGAGTCATAGACTCACAGAATCACAGAACATTAGGTATTGGAAAGGAACCTTGAAAGATCATCTAGTCCAATCCTCCTGCCAGAGCAAGGTGACCTAGACCAAGTCACACAGGAACATGTCCAGGCAGGTTTTAAATGTCTCCAGAGAAGGGGACTCCAGAATACCCCGGACAGCCTGTTCCAGTGCTGTCACCCTCATTGTGAAGAAGTTCTTTCTCATATTGATGTGGAACCTCCTATGCCACTCAGTGAGATCTGGACAGGCTGGAGAGCTGGGCTGAGAAAAATTTAATGAGGTATAACGAGGGTAAGTGTAGAGTCTAGCATCCGGGCAAGAACAACCCCAGGTACCAGTATAGGTTGGGGACTGACCTGTTGGAGAGTAGTGTGGGAGAAAGGGACTTGGGTGTCCTGGTGGACAACAAGATGACTATGAGCCAGCAATGTGCTCTTGTGGCCAAGAGGGCCAACAGCATCCTGGGATGGATCAGAAAGGGGGTGGTTAGCAGATCAAGAGACATTCTTCTTCCCCTTTACTCTGCCCTGGTGAGACCACATCTGGAGTCTTGTGTCCAGTTCTGGGCTCCTCAGTTCAAGAGGGATGTGGAGCTGCTGGAGAGGTTCCAGCATAGGGCAATGATGATGATGAAGGTGGAGTACCTCCCTCATGAGTAGAGGCTGAGGGAGCTGGATCTCTTTAGCTTGGAATAGAGGAGACTGAGGGGTGACCTCAGTAATGTCTACAAATATATGATGGGTGGGTGTCAGGAGGATGGAACTGGGCTGTTCTCGGTGTCATGTAGTGATAGGACGAGGGGCAATGGTTGTAAGCTGGAACATAGGAGGTTCCACATCAATATGAGAAGGGACTTCTTCACAGTGAGGGTGACGGAGCACTGGAACAGGCTGCCCAGGGAGGTTGTGGAGTCTCCTTCACTGGAGATGTTCAAGACCCGTCTGGATGTGTTCCTGTGCGACTTGGTCTAGGTGATCCTGCTGTGTCAAGGGGATTGGAGCCGATGATCTTTCTAGGTCCCTTTCAATCCGTAATGATTCTATGATTCTATGATTCTATTCTACATTAAGCAGAGCTGGTTGCACAATGGTCCCCTCAGCCCTTTAAGGGAGGGAGGCTTCTGAAAATGTTGATCTCTGCCTTGTGTTGGGGTTCATCCCTGAATTCATAGACCTCTCACTAGCCCTCTTGACATGCTGCTCTTCACCATGCAATGGCTGAGTGCTCTGTTTACTCTGTGCTGTCTCCTGTGGAGCCATTTATTCAACACTTCTTTGTTGTTCTGGTAATACAAACTAACAGCCTCTTGAACCAGCATCTCTTTATCAGCAGAACAGCATCGCCATTCAGAGCACCAAGTGCTGCACTTGTGCCCTCAGGAGAGAACACAGAAGATAGGAAGATCAAGAAGATGAACCAAGCTATAGCTCTTTGAAAGGACAAACAAGAGCTGAGATGGAATAAGTGTGTGTATCTAAGGGTTGGACTTTGCATTCTCAGATCCTGCTGCTCAAAGAGAGATTCAGGCATAGGTATCCTTTTCTCCTCCAGTAAAAAGACTCAGGATATCAGGAGATTTTTCATATACATCTTTCTGACTTGCAAGAAAATTATGTGCTCAGTGTATCTTACAGACAGGAAAGGGTGACGCCTCGCCCTGCCCTCATGCCATACTGCAGTACTATAAGTTTATTTCAACTTGATGAGAAAAGAGAAATAAGTAGAATCTCAAAGATATTAAAGAACAATCTGTCACACAATATGTTAGTGGCAGTATGAGAGTGCGCAGATCCTGACTAGTCCTCCACGACAATCCTTCTGTTAGCCTGCTCCTGATTATTTCCCTACAGAGCCCATTATTGCTGTGCTTGAGAGCCTCACCTTGGAGGTTTTCAGCTAAATGGTGAGTGAGAATCTTAGTTGCTCTACACCCCATCTGTAGACAGTAGCAAGACATGCAGCGGCAAATTATGTCTCATGTGGGCTACCTCACGTAGGCTGAACCACACTCTGTAAGTGCTGATCCCCTCCATTAACTGTAATCAGAGACTAACCAAAACTAATTCAAGTGCACAGGCTAAGGGTCTGAAATGGCACAATCATAGACATGCACCCTACTTTTTACTCGGACTGGTGTGTTTGAAACTCACCATCACCTGTTCCTGGAAACTGGGGGAATATTCAGGACCATTCGCCAGATTTCTTTCAAGGCAAGCTGCAGATTTATGCATGTGAGACTCATCCATCACCCCTTTCAGCACATGAGGTGTTGCTCAGGTAGCTGTTTGTGTGTTTACAGTTACAGTTCTGATGCTGTTCTGTTTCTTGGCTGCTTCCTTTTGGTGGGTGTGGATCACTGCTTAGGCTAAAGAGTGCAGCTGGGTTGCAGGTACCTGATGGACTAGTAGCTTCCATGTCATCCTCTGTCTCCACTGGGGGTGTGTTGTCGGATTTGGGGCTGGAATGTGAGAGCATCACTGATAAAGTGTACTGTGCAGCAGGGTCCTGATATTGTGTGAACAACACACCTAGAGACCCTCTTACACTCTAAAAACCAAACATTTAGTCCCATGGAAATCAATGACAAGACTTGTATGCATTAAACATTCACACCTTTCTGAAAGGAAGAAGGCAAAGGAGATTTGCTGATTCTATCTCTATATAAAAATCACTCATCTGCTTAAAAAATGACTGACATTGAAACATGGATTCATATTATAATTGAAAAACTGATAACAAAAGGAGCAGCAGATGAACAACTCATGCTGTGAGCTAGTAACAATACATGCAGAACAAAGCCGTTGGAAAAGATCTCAGCTTGCTTTTTTAATGCTCTAAATTGGAAATGAAAATTAACTGAAAATAAATGTCATCAGAGTTTCACAGATTTCCATGTTGATTTTAAAACAAATGAATTTGGTTCAGAAAAGAGCATTCTGTTTTCAAAACTACAAGACAACAGGCTTTGAATTTATTTTTTTCAGCTTAAGCTGCTTCAACTTTCAACTCACAAAAAGTACAGAAGATATTTCTGTCAAAATGAAAATGAGTTTTTCTGGATGTATCTAAATGAAAATTCTCCTGGAGTTCTGGTCAAAGAAAACCCGTGTTATTTTTACTTTATGTCTAAATGCTGAGTGGGAAAACTCTTAAAAACAAATCTCTGCATGGTATAGAAGCAATTAGGAATCACCTACTGGAATCAAGATTGTTTAGAGACAGGCTAAACCTGAACTCACTAAAAGTGCATGAATTTAAGCCCATAACAATACCTCTTGTGTCAGAATAAGTTTCAAAAGGATGGAACTTATGTTGTTAGGAGTCCCTACTTGTTTGAGTAGGTAGTTATTGTCCTGCAGTGTCAGGGGCAGAGGCACACTGCACACCATAACTGCACCTTGCAATCAGTATGCCAGGAACCAGCTTCTGTGACATCCTGTGCTCTTAAAACCAGTATCTCTGAGATTAAATGCAGGCAAAGTAGTTCTCATTTATTAAAAGCTACCTGGAGGGGGAGGAGAAATGAGGGATCTGATTTTCCATATGTCTAAAGAATAAAAAGTTGATTAATTCTCTCCTGTGCTGCTTGTGAAATTAATAAGTAAGCCAGGTGAAAGTAGAGCCTGGCCTATGATGCGTGTGCACTGCCTACGCAGCTGTGCATGCGGTGGCATGTGGCTGCACCTATTGACGCAGCTGTCTTTAGGAGGACACCAAAAGGCATGATGCACACGAGCATCGTGGTGCTCAGGCCAGGGCTGCATTGCCAGCAACATTCAGTCGAGGGGTTTGGAGCGCCTCAATTTCAAAATGTCCAGATTTTTTCCTTGCTGCTGAGTATAGATTACTGGAATCTGGCCAAGATCCTGAATACCCTCATAAGAGATGAGTTAAGATGCAGCAGGTGACCATCGGTCTCATTGTCTTTTCATAGTAATGAAATCAAGGCATGTGAGCTGCAGGAACTGCTGACGTGCTTTAAACAAGTCAGATAGTTAGCTGACAGGATGCTAGGACAACAAGTGTCCTAAGGAGCTTTGTAGCATGTGCTGGGAGGTTTACCTACCTACCAGCTGCACCCAAGACAATAGAGTACTCAGCTAAACCAACCATACTCCAGTAAGAGTGAGAGAAGCACGAGGGATGCTCCATCAAGTTCCCCTCAGAGCTAGCCCTCATACAAAGCACAGCATGATGTTTTGTTACTATCAACTCTGTCAGCTGAGAACATCAGTTTAATAATACATAGAAACACAACCTCAACCTAGATGCTTCAGAAGAAAATTAGACATGGTACAAGAAAAAGATATGATGCTCTACACTTTTCTTGTTTCCTCTGTTCATGCCTTTAGTCCTGCTGTGGTGTGTTATTAATAACAAAGTTAAGCTCAGCCATATGTGATGGAAAAACCACAGACAGGCAACGTGCTGGGCAGCCAGCCCCCATGAAGTTTGCTCATATCATTTGCAGATCATCCATTTACTCTCCACAAATGTCCTGCACATGTTTAGCTTTTTATACCTTATCATCAAGCCTAAAGCGATGTAACCTGCTGTATTTTACAGCAATCTGGTTCTAGGGCAGGAATTATTGCTTTACTATTCCAAGGACATTGGCCATTGACCGTGGTCCAGCAATCATGTAAATTCATAACAAAACAAGGAGAAGGCCAAGTCTTGGCACAGGCACAACAGGCAGATGCCTAGTGTAGCAGGTGGTGGAATGACCATTGACCTCCAGACATGCCCAGCTGAAGCCAAACTGGCTGTGAATGAAATGGGAGTTGATGTATGGAAGTTTAGAGGATGGAGGGCAACATTTCCAATCCAGCTGTTGCCACCTCCACTTTTTCTTTCTTCTGAAAGCAGGAAGAGTATTAAGCTGATTTGTTAGGGTCCTCACCAAGCTCCCTGACCTTATTTCTCCTCTATTGTGAAAGGAATGAACTTGTCTGGGTACCCCCCTCAGCTGAACTTATGCTCAGGTGCTACTGGGAATTCAGTTTGCTCTTACTGTGACTGCTATTTCAAGAATTACCCTGTCATTCTGTAGGTACCAAAAGAAAAGTATTACCTGTAAAGTTTACTTTCAGGAGATAGTCTTTGTACAGTTTCCTGCCATCCAGATGCTTCATGGCATCGCAGAGTTTGGTGGTGTTTGGACATAGGGTCCTCTGCATTTTGTGCAAGGCATGGGCCATAGCATAGACAGCATTCACAACAAACATGATCTTGGATTCTTGCTCATAGTTGGAACTGTTGATGGTGAAGTGCTTGTCACAAACCTTTTTATGTGGTTTTCTGTTCTGGAGATTGCACTGGAATTTTTGCTCCCAGAAATCCTTGAACCAGGGGTTGCGTTTGTTATTGTAAGGATTGAGGCTTTGAAAATATCTGTCAAACTCTTTAACTGGATGGGAAGCAAGTTCCAGGGTTATTGCCCCAGAAGCTATGTGCTCATTGCCCTTGACGATACTCTCTTGTGCTCCCCATCCATCGCTGGCAATCCAGGTAAAAGAAACGTTGAAGCGGTTGGCAGCTGCAATGAGCTCCCGAGAGTCATCACCCCTCATGAAGAGCACCACCACTCTGGCATTGGGTTTCTGGAGCAGCTCTCTGATGACGCCATCATAGGACTTCCTGATGTTGGACCGGCCCACTTTCTCAGAGGTGGCGATGCAGATGTTGCGGAGGCGAGCTTCCTGCTCAAAGGCTTCGATCCCTGTCTCCCCATAGTCTCCTTCTGAAGCAACTGTTGACACATAAGTCCAGTTGAAATACCGTAAGATTTCAGCCATGGCTTTTGCTTGATAGAAGTCAGGAGGCACTGTCCGTGCAAAGTAGTCGTAGCGGGATTTGTCGCTCAGCTTGGCACTGGTGGAGGCATAGCTTATCTGGGGGATCTGGAAGAGTCTGAGCAAATTTGCCACCTAGAGAGAAGGAGGGCAACGCAGATATTTAGAAGGTGATAATTATAAAATTGAGCAGACTAATCCAGAGAAAGGCACAAACCGTGTTTTAATAAGAGGAGTTCTGACTATCACAGGTTAAGGATGTTGGTAGAGGATGTTGATAACGTACTGGGGTGAGAGCAGTACCATATGCAGGATAGCTGTTCTGATCAGTTAATTCCCAGAAGTGTAATGGACCTTTTCTTTCTGTCAAACATTATACCCAATAAGATGTATATGGGATGGAATACCCTGTTGTCAATTCAGGGACACCTGTCCTGTCTGCTCCTTGCTGCAAATGCAGCCTCTCAGTTGCCGCACTCCAGTGTGTTACAGAAGGTTTAGCAGTTGAGTTATGGAAAGGACCCAAGAACTCTGTATAGAGTTTTTGAGGAGGTAATTTATTCGCCGGCGGGTGCACAGGGCTCGTGCCAGCACAAAACGTGCAGACCAGCTGGCCCCTTTGTATATGGGCTTTTAGGGGTCTGGATACCATCTTGTGATGAAGAAAAGAGTCTTCCTCAGGGTTGGACTTTTGCACTCCTTCACTCTACGTATGCCCTGATGTTTCCTGTCACCTGTCCAAACCATATGGCTGGTCCCTGCCAGCATATTAGCAATCAGTTTCTTCTTTGACAGGGTGGACCTAGCCTCCTATCTTCCTATAAAATACTAGTCACTAAGCTTCATGATTTTTAACTTTACTAAAAAGTAGTTACTATATAATCTTAATGCTCACTCCATCAATAGCTAATGCTCACTCCATTACAGTGACCTTGGTCTTCACATGAGCAAGTCTAAGCAAAAGCCTTTCTGCATCCCAACCCTTGGTAGTAACTGGAAACATCAAATGTTATCACTTGTAGAAGGAACCACTGTCTGCACACATATCCTTTTAACTTCAGACAGTGTTGTTATTTAAAAGAGACTGAGCTGAAAAGTACAATCACTGATGAGAATTAGTTCTTTTTTAACTCAAACCAAGAGAGTCTTCTTAAATCAAAGGAGAATCTGACACAAATGGACAATACAGTTTAGTCTCAGCCAGCAGTCCTTACTAAGCTCTGGAGATTTGCATGCCTTTCCTGTTTGTGGTGTGAATCATCAGCTCCAAAACCCATTGCATTTGATAATCAAATATACTAACCAAGACATAAAGTCCTGCTTTGTGCAAATATCACAGATATACTCATGCAGACCTTTCACAGAACATTCTGACCATATTTATCTAAGCTCTGAGTCCCCACTTCTCCTACTTCTTACTATTTTGAACTCATTTTCCTGAGCTGTTCTGCCTGCACTTCTCTGGAGATGGCATATCTGTTGCAGGTAAGCACTCAAGTGCTGCACAATGTCATCTTCACCTACAGCTACTCACAAATAATAAAAACTTTTAATAACTCTAATTGCTCTCCCTGTGTGATTTATGTTGTCCATAGTCCTAATTTTTGTGATTTTCTTTTCCTATATTGCTGTGTACCTTGCTAGAATATTCCCATGTCTACTCTATTACTCTCACAGAACTATAGTTCCTGATAATATCTGGAAAGGAATGAAAAAGGTTTGGCATTTTTTCCTCTGATTACTTCTTAAATGTCAAAAAGAAGACTCTGAAATCCTACTCCTGGTGAATGGATGTTGGCCCAGTAAATTAAATTTAAAGCTGATCTTGGAGTACAGCCTGACAAAACCATCTGAAAAGTGGTAATATGCTTGAAATTCCTAAGGGAAACTTATTAAAAATTGGCCAATCAATTATTTTTTCACAGTTTCCTCAAATGTTTCTATGACCACAGACTGTGTGTGTGAGAATCAAAGGTAAGGGACTGCTTTGAAAAAAATATTTTGTGGAACAAGGCAAAGTTTAAAGACTCAGATGTCAACATCAAAACAAACACTCTGCTTAAAGTGGCCTAAAGTTTTTTATTGCTTTTTGCCAGTCATTTTCTCTTGGGATTTTATAGATTTAGAGTCTGTCTTTTCTTTAGTGTGGACACTGGACCTGTGTGTCTCTGTTGCTTGTCTCCCACTGTAAACTGATGTAATCTCTTGTTTGAGCCAAACTTCTGGCAAATCACAGAATCACAGAACATTAGGGATTGGAAGGGACCCCAAAAGATCATCCAGTCCAATCCCCCTGACACAGCAGGATCACCTAGACCAAGTCCCACAGGAACACATCCAGGCAGGTTTTAAACATCTTCACAGAAGCAGACTCCACAATCCCCATGGGCAGCCTGTTCCAGGTCTCTGTCACCCCCACGGTGAAGAAGTTCCTTCTGACATTTATGTGGAACCTCCTGTGTTCCACTCTTGGGTCTCTGCAAACCTCCCACAGTTCTGGTTGCTATACTAGAGCGGGAAGGAATCTTTCCTGTGGTAACACTGCATGTTGTTAACAATCTTCACCACAAACATGTCCAGATGTCAGATTTGTCATTGACTAAAACTTAAAAAACATAAGAGACTCTAACCAAAGACAGATACAAGAGGTAGAAACTTTCCAGGTCTGGTTACATGGGGCTCTGAGGAACCTGATGTAGTTGAAGATGTCCCTGCTCACTGCAGGACGGTTGGAGTAGCTCTACTCTTAAAGGACCCTTCAAACCCAAACCTTTCTATGATTCCACAGTTCTATGATTCTGTGATTCTGTGATTCACAGTCAGCCCTATGAACTGTGACTGATCGTGTTGCTCCATAATTTTCTACCTACTACTCCTGAAGATCAAGAAACTCTTCTGGAAATCCTGAAATTGGGAATTTCCTGCAATATTGTAAAATTTTGATTTTACGAACTAATATTTCAAAAGATCTCAGGTCTCAGGCACTTGGCTTGTAGAGTCTGCTTCAGAAGGATCTTTTTTCTAGACATTTCCATGCTGATTCTGAAAATCAGATCCTGATCAAATGAGTAATGAGTTAAGGGCATAGATAGCAAGCTGCAAAGAGAAGCCAATACCTAGGCTGTTACCACACTGCAGTGTCCCAGAGCGGTAGAGGACGGTGCAATGTGAACCAGAGTTACGTACACCAGGATCGAACCCCTTGCGGCATGCCTACCCCATAGCTCCATGCTGCCTTGGGATGTGTGTTACACCTTCAAGATCACTTGTAGACCCAGTTTTTGCTAAGTGAAATAATCTATTTTGGCACAGCTCCAGGCAGCAGCTCAATCAAGCCCTGGTGCATGCAATTAGAGCCTGAAATCCATAAGCTGTGGCTTAAGTAGCAGTAGTCACACGGGGTTTTCTTTCTGTTGAAACTGGTGGGATTTGCAGATGTTTCACATCTTTGAAGAAAAAGGCTGGACCTTTTGTATCTGCAGCTTAAAATAAACGCTTTGCACAGGCTACTGTGAACAAAGTTTGTCCATATAGGAGGTTTTTGGGGTGATGGGAAACCTATATTTATCCTGATGCTGGTGAGTTTACAAGTGTAGGCTCAGTTAGGGGCTAAAGCGTCCACTCCTCAAGTGAATCTGGCTCTTACTCAACTACTGGGACAGTGGGTGATTCATAAAGAGCTGCCTGAGGTGAGCATGCCAGAAAGTCCAGTGTGAGCCCTAGGTGATCCTGCTGTGGCAGGGCGATTGGACTAGATGATCTTTCGAGGTCCCTACCAATCCCTAATTCTATGATTCTATGATTAGGCTGTGCCAGCAAATTCTGCAAAAGGAGTGGTCATGGTAGTGCCAGAGGTGAACTGAGGTCGCTCTCATGGCACTGGAGCCTCATCTTGCACTTCTCTGTCCATCAGAGACTGTACAAATACTTGTGGGAAATTGCAAATCTAGTTTATCACACTACAAAAAGCTTCCTAATACCTTTCTGCAAGGAGCAGTGAATTAGGTCCAGCTATCAAATGTTTGTAAGTATCTGAAGGCTAGCTAGCCAGGAGGGGGGGGACAGGCTCTTTTCACTTGCTCCCTGTGATAGGACAAGGAGCAATGGGTGTAAGTTGCAGCAGAGGAGGTTCTGCCTCAACACAAGGGGGAACTTCTTTACTGTGAGGGTCACAGAGCACTGGAACAGACTCCCCAGGGAGGTGGTGGAGTCTCCTTCTCTGGGGACTTTCAAGGCCCGCCTGGATGCGTTCCTCTGTGATCTGTGTTAGATAGTTTTGTCCTGCTCTGGCAGGGGGGTTGGACTTGATGATCTCTTTGGGTCCCTTCCAACCCCTAACATCCTATGATCCTATGATCAAACATGTGCATCTGGTTCTGAGTATATTACTGGCCATTTCAGAGTCTTGATGTTTACTGGCCAGACAGGTAACACCCATATGTCTCAGAAACTCATGGATCCATTGCATCTCTTCAAGCATTTTGCCTGTCCTTCATAGGAATTTCTCTGCTAGCAGTCAGATTTATTGTGATGTTTTTGTTTAAAATTGCTCTTCTTAATAGTCCAGAGGCTGCTATATGGGTTGTTTTAATGCAAAGAGCACTGGGGACCACTGGCAACAAAACACCCCAGAGGTTCTATAACAGATACGGTTTCTTTGACACAATACACAAGTGTGTATCACACATCTGTTGAACAGAGGAAGCCCCTTGTTAGATTACAGTGTTCTCTGCACTTCTAAAATCTTACCATGTGAGAATCTCTTGGCACTTAACATGGTTTAATGAGTCTAGTTTCACAGAGGTCCTTTGAGAGAGGCGAGAGCTCCTGTGGCTGTTTTGAACAGACAGTGAATTAGACTGCTGAACAGTATGATGCTGAGGTAAAGGAGGGTTGTGTCTACTGAGACAAACTGGGGAACCACAGAATCACAGCATCACGGTGTGACTGTGTGTCAGTGAAATCCCCATCTCTCTCAGCTGTAATCTGTCCAAACAAAAATTTTGTTCCTGCCTTTGGTCACCTGAAAACTTCCTGCTGTTCGTAAGGTGAAGTTGCTTGTCTACCTTCTCAGAGTAAGACTATGGAAAAGCCATGCCCCAAGGATTTTCTGTTGTCTAGATCATTTCTGTGAGCACAGGGGCTGAGAGTTTGCTTTGACAGAAGGCTTCGGTGTATGGTGTTTTCTAGTTCCTAAACAATGGTCATCTACAGCCAGGCCTTTTTGACATCATTCAGGCAGCTGCAGGTCAAATGGCAGCTGAAGCATTTGATACAGTAATGATTATTAATATTTTTCTTAAATGTATATTTTAGAAAAAAATGTAATTTTAGAAAAACAGGAAAGAAACATTAGTTCTGAGTGGGCTGGACTGTGAATACATGGTCAGTGGTGGACATCAACACAGTGTAAAGAATAAATCAGGTACCTGCCTCAAATCAACAGCCTACACTGGCCCATACACCCTCCCCATGCGCCCAGCTCCTGGCTTGTGCATTTCACGTCAAGTTAGAACCTCCCTTTGTTCAATTTATAGCAATTTTCTTCCACCCTCTAGTCATGTTTCTCAAAAAATACACTTGCTTTGTCTTGTTGAGAACCAGCTCATAAGTCATGGAAAGCTGCTACCAGGTTTCCTCCAAACCTCTTCTTCAGGCTAAATACTCACAGGTCCTTCCATCACTTCTTGTAAGGTATGTTCTGCAGAATCTCGTCCCCACAGTCATGTCTTTATTAAATCTTTCTTTTACTGGGGGACACCAAGCTGGACGTTTTATTGTAGATGTGGTCTGCATTGTGGATTGAAATAAATAGAAGTAACTAGAAGAAATGGAAGTAGTAATTTCCAGCTATGCCCTGGGTATGTTTCTGTAGATGCTGCCCAGCCTGCTGTGAGCCTATGGCGCTGTCATGCTTCATTATTGATGATAAGTATGAACAATACTGAAGACATAGGCTCCACCATAAATTTTTGTCCTTTTGGGACTTGCTAGGCTCAAAGGCCTTGGGGAGACTGTGATCCAGTGTGGCTCAGCTGGGGCACTTCTGACATCCTCACACAGTTTGTGAGCATTTGGGAGGTGGTGGGGTCACTAACACAAATGCAGCTGCTCAGCTCAGACCCAAGAAAATACTTCAAACTCAGATTTATTTTCAAAGGGAAATTAAGAGCTGAAGTTCATTAGTGGTTCCAGAACTGAAATATCTCTATCAATCTGAAGTGCCCTCTCTCCATATCCCACTTTAAAACTATGCTTGTTTTGCCTGCAGTATTGTAATAAGCACTATGAAAGGCAGTCTCTACATGGAGGCTACATCAACACCTGCAACAGAAAATGCCCATTTGGCTTCATCTGGACTTCAAGTATGACACCAGGAGAACATCAGCAATGCTGACATCCTGTTCCTTTTAATTGTTAAAGGTCAGTTGCGAGCAGCAAAGCCAGAAGCAGTGAAGTTAATTAGGAGACCCAGCCTGTCTTGCACTCCTGTATAATCTTCTGGCACACCGAAGGACTAAAGCAGAGGTCTCCATCAGCTTTGTCTCTCTTTGGTATTAAAAAGGCTGTTTGCTAGTTAGTGAGTGTTTTTCCTTAACAGAATGCCTTCCAAAAGCTAACTCAGTAAAAACCAGCTCATTAACAAACAAAAATAGCTGATGGTTTTTCTTGGCAGGGGGGGAGAGAAGAAGACATTGTTTTTAGCTGTGCTTTTCTCCTGAAAAGTTTGGCAATGAAACTGGAAAAAGATAGCTAAATATTTGCATCATTCTCAATAGCTGTCACATCCGGAGAAGCAGTGCTTGAACAGTGAAATAATTGCATCTAAGAAATGAGCATCAGAAACGGGGAGCACTGTCAGAATAACATCTAAGATTTCTGTAGAGGACGCAGGAGCTTCTTTATGTAAGTCGTGTGTAATCAGAAATAAACCAAGAATGATGTGCAGGGAAATGTTCTCAGAGAGGAGAATTGTTTGGAAACCTTTTTCCCTTTTCTTCCTGCAGGGGATAGCGAAAGAGCTGGCGCATATGCACTCTGACTGTCGAGGTGATGTAAGCTGAACACTAAGCTGGGGCACGGAGATCTGTGCAGAAGACTTTGCTTTCCACTCTTCTCAGGGACTTGGTGCACCTGTCGGGAAGTAACTCGTGTTGCATTTACGTGTGATGATAACAGGGGCTGTAACAGAGGTTGATAGTTCTAAAAGCATGAAATGACCTCTGAAGTTAACAGACCCATCACTGATAAATATGATTATTTGAGGCACATTAACTGATGGACACGTCCCAGTCAGAGGGAAAGGAATGAGTGTGAGTGATGTCAAGATGTCCCTAAGTAGTTCCTATTTTTAGCCATTGAAGTTACATCCTTTCCCACTTGTAACACGGTAGGGCTTCTTTCTTCCTTCCTGTCTGTGATCTCATGGGTTACTTACCCATCCCTTCAGGTTCACACTGAAGGAAAAATAATCCCTAAGCCAAATCAAAAAGACTGTGAAAAGACTGGGACTTTCAAAGAAGCCTGCCAGGGGGAGGTACTCACATTCCTTTGAAATCTCTAGGAAAGACATGTCCAGTGCTGTTTGGACGCTTTGAAAATCTCAACCTAGTGGCTGTTCAGTTTCTGAATATGGAATGAAAACAAAGTGATGAACAAACATCAAGGATCTGACTGAGAGGTAGAAAAACAGAGATAAAAGAGGGAATTGGTTTAAAGGAAGCACTGGGAAGTCAGCAAGGGCACGTGTAACTTCAGTGCTGGTGGTAGGTGGCACACCTCACAGAAGAGGTCTTCTGAGAAGCATCGGGTTTAGCTTTACAATCACAAAATCACCAGAGGCTGTTGTTGCTGAGTTGAATGCAAAGCTCTAAAGGCATAGCACCAACAGCATGTATGCTCTGTCACTCCTCGTGAACACCTGCAGCCCCTTGGATGTTTCTTCTGTCCATATCCCTGTTGGGTTCATGTACAGGAGGACAGAGTGCCAAATGTTATGAGTTGGTTTTTTTTAAACGTAGTTCTAAGGATTTTACATTATTTTCCATGGTTATGGAAGTCACAGACTGTTGTCAAGACTCTGATTGGAAGACAGTTTGTCCTTGGAGGAAGTAAATGGTGGTGATTAGCTTGCAGGCTCCATGAGTCCTTGGCAGACTTGTGTGGCTGAGGAGAAATGACAGCCAGGAAAAGATTGCCGGCAAATGAGTGCGTATTCTGAACTCCATGCCAGATGGTCACTCACTTAGGAGAGAGGTCTTAGCTTTTGTGATAGCAGTGAAGTACCTTAAAACTTTCTCCAGTGCTTGAGTCACAGGGAGGCATTCAAGAGAAGACAGCTGGACACTGATTTCTAGTCTATCACTTTTTCTGGATGAGGCTGTAGCTTGTGAGTAAACTTGATGACTGTGTTCTAGAGGTTTTGTGGGTGGGTAACATAAAGGAAACTTTAGACTAGCAGTAGATAAAGCACCACATCAACTTTGAATAGGGTGGATATGGAAATGCAAAGCCCAACTGAGGGAATGTCTGATGTTTGTAACAGTTGATGGCAATGGTTGACCCCAGTCTTCATTTTCAGAAGATGGCCCCAGTTTTCAGAAACAAATCCAGCACTGGAATTGTTGCATTCCTGCTTACACGTGCATATTCCTGACAGAGATGACCTAAGTATTCTAAACATGGCATTTGGATCAGCTGTGCAGGTGCTCCTCTGTGCAAAAGAGGAGCATTGTTCTCATTCTTTTTAAAATGTCATTGAATATCTTCAAGGAAACTACTGTTCAGGTTTCTGTTGTAAGCTAGAAGACACTGGATAATCTCACTCCTGGGTAAGTGAAAAGCCATGAACTCAGAATATCCACCTACAAACTTTGGAGAATTCATCTTCTGATTTTAGGTTCTGCTCAGGTCAGAATTTTATTTCATGAAAACAGCTTTTTCCACAGGAGCCCTTGAAGTGACTGAGAATGCTGGCTTGGGTTTTGAGGGATCAAATGTTGTGCAGATTGGGCTCACTGCTAATTTAAACACAACATCTGAAAACTAATTATCCAGATCATCATTAACGATAATAGCCTAGTCTGACCAGAAAATAATTAAGCATTCTGCATTCTCTTGTTGGTTTTAGTCTCTGCAAAAAGTGCCTATTGTGCACCCTGACTCAGTGGGGAAGGTGCTCATTGCTGATTTACCAGCAAATTCTTTTTTCCTTGGTGGAAGGATAATGAAAGAAGCAGAAATATGACAGCAGGAGCATCACAAAGTGATTTGCCAGACAGCTGTCCAGACAAAAATCTGGAGAAAGATGAAAAAATGAAAGGAGGGGATGAAAAAGTATTGAAATACAACAGCAAATTCAAAGGAGGGGAAAAAAAAAAACCAAGCAAAAACCCAGAAACCATTTCTTGTCTTAAGAGCTCAGCATGGTTTATTTTAAGGCTAAGAAACTGCACTGTGGACATTATGATGTTTAGCTCTCAGGCAAAAGAGAAATGCTTGACAGGGATGCATGAGGAGGTAGCCAGCACCGAGTGCTATTTGAAGTCACGAGGAATGAGAGTGCTCAGCCTTGCACATGTGCCTGCAGAAGTGGTTTGACATTCAGCAGTGGTGCAATTCCAGCTGCTCGTGGAGCTACTTTGTGCAGGTGACTGTCTCTGAAATATGGTAATCTCTTCTCTTCTGGTGTGCCACCAAAATGCGTGACTTTGATCCTTTGAAGTATGTTCTGCATCCAGTCTGCTGCCTGACATGGATTTAGTCTTATGCCAGTGATCACCAGAGATTGGCTTCAAAGGGACAGACTCACAGATTTTGTGCTCTTTAGGAGAGTGGCACCACTGTCTCACCATTTCTCAGAAGGAAGGAAATACCTGTACCATTACCCCCTGCTGATAGCTAGTCTGACCTAGTGATCTGGGCTACTTCATGTTTTCATGTCCTTTGGATGCGTTTGAATTTAAGGTGGGCTGAGAAACAGACTGACCACAGATGAGTAGATCAAAGGTAAGGCACATCCACTGGTACCTCTCCACCAGTGCAACAGGACAAGCAAAGAGTGTTTCAAAATATACCAGTCTTGAGGTACTCACAGCTCTGGAAATTGGTGAGCTGGAGGTGTCCTCAGAATTTCCTGATTTTTTTCTACTAACTGTTTGAACTCATGTAGCTTCTAGCATCCACAACAACCTGCTGCTTACTTGTTTCCTTTGATGTATCCTTTGTCTGATTGGAAAAGAAACTGAAAAATTATTTCCTTAACATTTGTGTCGCCCAAGGTATAGCACTTATCATTTCTTCTCTTTAGATGTCTCTTCTTCAGCCCTCAAACCTAATTGTTCTTTGTGGTACCAGTGACCAGACAGAAGTAACTGGTGAAGGTTACATCCTTACCTTTCTAGCAGTTTCACAGTGGGACAAAAACACTCCTAGTATGAGAGATGGCTTGGGTTCTGCATGCAGAAACTTGTCTCCTGTGGGATGGACAACCTTTTACCCATGCATTTCCTACACTGACAAGCTGCACATTGGAATATGAAAGGGAATAAAATATAATTTGTTGAAATAGTTTTGTGCTCATGCATTTGTTATGGAAACTGGCCATGCTCCCAAGCTGATGGGACTTACTGCTTTGAGAGTAACAGTAGCCAGTTCCCCAGTGCAACTGGAATTTCCATTGCATTGAAATTCAGTTCTGAATTTTCCCCATTTCTGACTGGAGTGAGCACTGAGTGGACCCTCGGTCTGTCTATAAATGGGTAAACGAAACCTCATGCTTCCTGTCACTGATAGAACAGTCTGTACTACAGAAGAACAGTTTTCTCCTTTGACACTGATGTAATGTTGAAAAACATTGCTCACAGTGGTGCAGCGTGGTCAAAGCTTGGTACCTTTGGAAACCTACAGCTGACCATTAGAAAATACTAGATGCAAGGTCTCAGCCTGTCTGAACCTGGGCTTAAGATACCCCTCACCTGTGGTTATGAGTGATGTGGACTGGTTTATTAAGCTTCTTGTAAATTAGCTATATATATATTTGGCAGCTTCAGGGCAGCCAGGAGGCATTTCTGCTGCAGATAGTGCACACTGACATGCTCAGGGAAATTTAAAGCATCTGAGGCTGCACTGCCATGAGAGTACCTGGTCTGAACAGGAGAAATACAGAATTTTTGCTAAGAAAAAAGGCATGTATATCCTTCGTATTTTTTTAATAGAGAACTAAAACAATGTCATGGATATAATGTTTTATCATTAATTTATAAAGCAATGAGAAGCCAAGATCAAAAGGAATCAACTTCGGGTTTAGCGCCTTGCAAGTGAAATTAAGCATGCAACAGATTCCTAGCTGGAAGAATATGAGGAGCATCCCACTGTCCTGTAACTGCACAACAACACAAGCCATCAAATGCTCTCCAACACCCTGCTGAGACCCTATTTGTGACTTACAGTGTAAAACCAAAATCTGCAGTTATAGTGTGCCAGAAGGAGGGAACAAGACACAGCAAACATATCTATCATCTGTGCTGGACTTCTGACAATGCTTACACTAGACTCTTCCAGGCAACACTATCCTGGCACAAACTGCCTTATTATCAACTATATATGGAAAAAAAAAAAAGGGAAAGACTGTAAATTTAGAATTCATTCAGAAACTGTACTGTCTGCATGGAATATTTACGGCCTTGCTCACTGAGATAATCAGAATAGTTTTAATTTGCCTTGGCAAGGTTGCTTAGACACTAAAACTTGTAATTGTTCGGGTCAGGTGTAAGTCAAATTTCTGGCTAGTAAGCCATCTTTATTTCAGCCTTGAAGAAAGGAAAAGATTTCTTCTTTCATTTTAAGTCTCTATTATTTAAATGATAAATGTTATGTACCTGCAGCTTGGCAGGCATACAAATATCATACAGGTGACAGAACTTCTTATTGATGTGGAAGTAGATATCTGAACTTAGAGTTGTAAAAGACTCAACAATTGTAAAGTTCAAAATAGTTCTGTGACTTTGGGAAACTTCAGATGCCCTCAAGATGCAGGATAACTGGAGGAAGTGCACAGCTCCCAGAGGTTTAAACTACAGCAAGTGTTTTAGAGTGAATTAAAATAAAGCAAGTTCATTGAAACATGTGCTGGATTGACGCCTGGGAGGAGATGATCAAGCCAAGACTTGCTTTATTGACAAAGCTATGTAAGCAGTTGTACTGTCTCTGGTAGGAATTGAAGGGAAATAATTCTCACCTGATGCAGCTCCTGTGACTTACCTGTATGGAGACGCTGCTGTAAGAACCGCCTATGACTCCGGCAATGAGCAACGGTAAATTCTCTTGGATGGCATATGAGCCATCAGGGCACATATATTCTGTTTCATCCACTTTAGTCAAAGATGCCCTGACAAACTCCAAAGACTGTTCTAAGGCATACGTATCCCTGGAACAAGTGTCCAAAATGTGAACCCCAAGCTTAATTCCTGGCAGCAAGTAGTTGTCTTTGTTGATTTCATCAATGGCAAACAACATGGCTTCCAAGCGCTGGATGCCTCGGTCTTCATTGATTCTCCCACATTCTTCAATCCCGGTGCCTTTTTCATTGACTGGGAACAAGCCACCTAAGACCAGGTCTCCCTCTATCTTAATTTCCTTCCTTACAAAGCTGTGGTCACTTAGAGAGAGGAAAACTCCTTTAGAAAAGAAAGCCAGGGCAAGGACTTGGAGTCTGGTGAACATCTTCACTGGTCCTGTTTTAGCAGCTCTAAGAAACATTCATGGGAGCGAAAGTGCTCTTCAGTCCATCTTCCGACGTAATTTGAAGGGATGTTCCACAAGCCAGCGAAGAACAAGCCAACAAATCTTTTCACTGGTCCTCTGAAGATATGGAAGGAATTAGAAAAAACAGAGATGTGAGCAGTTACAAAACTTTACTGAATGAAACATTCAAGAGCAGGTAAAAGGATTGTTGAATAGCATAGGAAGTAAATACATTTATCTTGCATTCTGCTCCATAACTGGTTACAGGCCAAGCATCTAGTGTGATGCCTTTACACAAAGACCAGAGGTGTGTGGGGTGATACATTTGATGCTGATCACTGCACCACAATATTTTACATTTTGTGAGGACACAGCACATATCTGACACTTTCTTGTACCATTGTCTCTTATTGCATTCCCTCTCTCTTCCAGACTTGGAGTCTTCTTGACTCAAAAGAGTGGTAAATGTCTAAATCACTGTGTCTGCAGCACAGTGATCAGTGTGTTGAAAGTCTAAACAACTGTGACTGCAACTGCTTTCAACCTTCCCTTATGGGTTTTGTTTCTCTTTTTTTGGTGGACTGCTATTTGTTCAGCTATAACACTGTCACAGTGTTATGTCCTTGCTGTTAATTTTTGCCAAATTCAACATTTGGCTTTAGGACTGGAGGTCTCTTGCTGAAGTCCACCTGCCTTGCCTTCCTTAACTTGATCCAAGCAATGAGGGGATGGGAGAAATCACTTGGTTCTTTAACTCTATTTTCAAAATATGACACGTTTCAAACACAGAAGAAGCCCTGATGGAAACTGAAGGCTGTGTCTGTAACAGAATAACACCCAAACCCATTATTATCCCATTTAAATACTAACATGTTCTCTGGGATAGCTTTGACCGAGGTCTCCTAGTGTCCTTCTAAGAGATGCCTGGGCACGGTTCATGGACAAGCAGACATCAGAAAGCATTCCTAATTAATTTTTTGATGTGGTCACAGTGTTTCAGCCATTTCATGTTGGTTGGTGTCACCAACCAACGACCAGCTGTCCATGGTCCCAGTGTTTGTTAGCACTGCAGTTCTGCAAGCCACTTTAGTGAGTAGTTATTACGAGGGAGGCCTGGAAGCCGAACCTGGCTCTCCAAATGTCTTAATCACAAAACCATCCCTCCTCAAGGCAAAGAATATTCTCTTGCAAGCAAATTAAGTAAAAAAGAAACCAAAAAAAGATAGAGATGAAAGAGAAAAAGAAGACACATGACAAGGAGTCATCTCATACTTGATGCTTGCTTAGGGCACAAAAATGCTTAAAGCTGGACTTGCTCTCTTTAATGTTAATCACAGTTCAGTGCTTAGATCAAGGGGAGAACAGAACAGTGATGTATGTACTTAGGATATGATTTTACTCTCACTGAGGTCAAGACAGTTTGCCAGTGACCTTAAAAGCAGAAAAATCAAGCCTTGGAGTGAAGATTGGATTGCAAGGATTTTATAACTACACAGGCATACACACAGCCTGTTTACACAACATAGACGTGTGCTTTGACCAAGGAATTCTTGTTGCTATCTCTTCAAATATGTCAAAGTGACTGCCTTGTTTTCCAAATCCTCAGATAAATCAAGCGTGGTAATATTTAAAAAGATCAGTTGAATAATTTATTTCTGTACTTACCTCTTTTTTTTTTTTTACAGAGAATATATTATTATTAAAGTTGCAGGGTTATCTATAATTTAGAAACACTTAACACAGAGAAATTGGAATAAGCAACAACTAAGATTTAACACTGAATGATGGATGATCATGTTTATTGCAAATGGCTTGTTTATCTTGGTACAATTTCAATGTTGCTGTATCAAATCATGTGAATGGATAGCTTTTTATTCATATTTAGAACAAGATGGTTGTATCATAAATCAGTAATGTATCAGATGCACTGTTAAAGGTCTTGCTCTACAGTCCTGGTAAAGTGTGTAGTCTGAGCTGCTGCCTCAGTAGAATTTTGCATTCAGAAATCAGTGATGTGTCAGTAGAAATCAAGCTTCATCATTCCTCAGTGATCTACAACCAAGATAGTTTTCTGATCACACGTGATTTATGACCAGATCCAGAAAACATATTCTCTGGTAATGTTAGGAGTTAACTGTACTCAGCAGTAATCTCTGCACTGGACTTAGTGTTATTATTTACTAGATATTATTCAGGCATATACAGAGATATAAAATGATGATACCATGCCCTGTGTTAAGAAAATAGATTTTGGGTATTGCCTTTCCTTTCCTTTTATTCCCAAAATAATATCTGCTATGTTTTAGACTGTAAAAGAGGCAGAAACAAAAGCCTAGCACAGATAATATCTGCTGCTGGTGAGGGAAGCTGAAATTATGCAGAACTATTGCCCTAGGTGTTCCTTTCTGTAATGGCCCTAGTAAATTTGAGTGAACGAAAGTCCTAGCTCTTGCAAGCTAAACCAAAAGATTTGGGTGGAAGAGCTTTGAATGAGGAGAATGGGGTGAGGCGACACTACCCTCCCCTTTGGGGAAACAAGTGATGAGGAGAGGGGAAGAAAAAGCCAACCAAGCTGCCTTACTTCTACTGAAACCAAAGCCGGGAGAGGATGGGGGGAAAATTCCCCTTTAAAAGTAAAAAACTGTTTCATTTCCCTTCTCTTTTTCCTGGGGCCCCTTGGGGCAGGGTGGCTGGCCCTGACCTCAGCCTTGGCCTCAACCCTGACCCTGACCCTGTCCACCCATGCTGGGGCTGGGATGTTGTGAGCAGAACGGGGGAGAGCAGTTCCAGTCCTCCCTACCCAGAGCAGGCTCTGGCCACACCTGAGTGCAGTGGCAGTGAGTTTCATCTGTGGCTAGAGCTATGGAATTGTGCTGGCACAAAGCCCTTCCCTTGCTGGCATGGTGCAACAAGAAATCATCAATGCTGACTCCTCACTGCGGCTAGCCGAACAGAGTTACATCGAGCACCAGAAGCTTGGAGATGCCAGAGTGGTGAGCTAACCTTAAAGAAGAACCCAAAAGCCCGGAGGAGGAGGAGGGAGGAGTTCCTGATACTGTGCTGCTGTGACTGCCATTGTGTTCTCACCACGTGGCCAGCCATGGGGCCACCACCATTTTGATCCACTGAACAGCAAGAAGAAACTATCATAGCTTGCTGCTGAAAAAACTGGGAATGTTTAAGTAATCAGGAGCACAGAGCCCTGAGGGGCATTTGCTTCGTTCAGCTGGTGGAATTGTCCACACATGAAGCTGAAAAGGACTTGTAACTCTCAAACCTTTGACAGAGTGTCAGAAAATCGGGGTCTTGAAGCATTCTAGGGGTTGTCTTCCCTTGTTGCTGCTGAGTGTGTGTGTCCCCCTCCCCTAGGAGATCTGGCCTAAAGCCAAAGACCACTTGCATAATAATTCTTTGCTCATTTTTTCTCAGCATGTGTGTGATGGTGTTGCAACGGAGTTTCTCTTTTGTGTGTTTTCACTTGCCTGGGTTTTTCTTCTTTCTGTTCTTAGATATGGATTTAATAAACCCTTTTAATTTTCCAAATCACTTAATTATCTTGTAAAGTCTATCTGAGACACCCATCAAGACCTGGATGCCTTTCCTTCTGTGGTGTCTTAGCCCAGGACATACTATCACATTGGAAATATTTATTAGACAAAGAGATGATATTTATCAGATATATGGCTGTGTGGTTAATAATTCCATTGGACTGACATCCATTTTACTCATCACTAATCCACTGTTTGGACAAAAACAGGATTTTGGAAACTTTAAATGCAATATGAGTGCTGCAGCTTCTGTCACCACTGTCTATAAGCAGCTATTTGTAGATTTATCCTGACAACACTGTAAAATATTTGTTTTCTTTGTTTTACACTTGGAGAGAAAGAAGCACAGGAAGATGAAATGAGATCCTCAGGAGCTGAAGTTCAGATTTAGATGAGCTCAGCACTGACAATCACAATCAGACTCTGAAAAGGTCTCTTCTTCCCTTTAGGAACTGAAGAACAAGCATTCAGCTGTGCCCTGCACCCCTTGGTTTCCACTGAGGCACTGACTCTGAGAAGTTTCCTAAACAAAGCTGGTCTTCTAAGCCTCATCCTGAATGATTTACCTAAGGTCAGCAGCACAGTCAGGAATCAAGCTTTGATCTTTTCCAGTGCTTCCCTGGTACCTTAATGATAAACTTTCCTCATTTTCCGTTGCCTATTCCAGCTTCTATGTGAGTCTTTTATAAGGTCATATGAAAACCTGCCTGATTTCCACAGCCTTTCAAGACTATCAAAAGCAATCAATTTTGCTGCAGAAAAGGCTTGTAAATGGGGTCCCCGATAAGGTTTTCTAAAACCTACCAGGGACATACTTAGAGCTGAATGGATTTACCCTGAACAACAAGGTGGCTGTTCTTAGTGCCCTGACTTCTTCACTTGTTTCTGCAAATAGCATTACTCTCCACCTAGCATGATTTCTGTGTCTCAGGGATCTATGCGTATCTGGTATGTCAGTGGTAGAGGCTAGAAAGGTATTGAAAATTGTTTCAACACTGTGCATAAGAAGCATATGTGTAAAATGAATTATGCTGTACAGAGGATTGATACTGCATGCAAAGAATGCGAAGGACTTATGTGCCTGATCACTTAAGCTTGTCGCAGCACCTCTGCTGAGGGAAACCAAAATCAGTCAAGATGCAGCAGAGGATCAGTCCCAGCAGAGGTGAAGAAATAATCAGAGAAAATGGTGATTTGGAATAGTTATGGCCATCTTTCTGTTTCTTCCTTGCAGATCTGTGTTGAGAGCACTGGTCTGACGGTGTCTGGGGATGTGAGGGAAGGAGATAAGGGAACACCACCTAGGCTGGAGAACACAGATGCCTCATCCACATGATTCTGCTCCGTCTGGGGACACTTTGCTTGGTAAGCACCCATAGGTGGGGGTCACCAATCTACACCAATCACTTTAGCTTTCCCACTTGGCAATTACTATGAAGCTTTGAGCTTTACACAGAGGCTTTGAAACTAGGGAGGCAGCACGCACACAGAGTCCTACTTTCGAGGAAACATGATAATCATACTTGATGTGCTTATATCATAGGATCATAGGATCATAGGATGTTAGGGGTTGGAAGGGACCCAAGAGATCATCGAGTCCAAGCCCCCTGCCGGAGCAGGACAAAACTATCTAACACAGATCACAGAGGAACGCATCCAGGCAGGCCTTGAAAGTCCCCAGAGAAGGAGACTCCACGACCTCCCTGGGGAGCCTGTTCCAGTGCTCTGTGACCCTCACAGTAAAGAAGTTCCCCCTTGTGTTGAGGCGGAACCTCCTCTGCTGCAACTTACACCCATTGCTCCTTGTCCTATCACAGGGAGCAAGTGAAAAGAGCCTGCCCCCCCCCTCCTGGCCAGGCTTCAGATACTTATAAACATTGATCAAATCTCCCCTAAGTCTTCTCTTCTCCAGACTAAAAAGCCCCAAGTCCCTCAGCCTCTCCTCATAAGCCATGCCCTCCTGTCCCCTAATCATCCTCGTAGCCCTCCGCTGGACCCTCTCCAGTAGATCCTTGTCCCTCTTAAACTGGGGGGCCCAAAACTGAACACAGTACTCAAGATGAGGCCTCACCAGGGCAGAGTAGAGGGGGAGAAGAACTTCCCTCGATCTGCTGGACACACTCCTCCTAATACACCCCAGGATCCCAGAAATGCCTTTTGCTATCAAATGTGCTTCTCTCCTTCTGCCAACTCAGCAGCCTTTGCACTGCTGCCCATGGAGTGGCATCACAATGTCCTGCCAAGGAAAAAGGATGCTGTCTGCAGCTTGGTGAAAGGAAACATTAATATCAAGGATAGATTGTCAGGGGAGGTTTCCCCTTTAGGCTTCGAGGGAGGGATGCTTCCAGGAGCAACAGCTCTTCAGCAGTGAGACTCCTGAAGGAAGATGTGAGGCAGATTTGGGTGTCCGTTGAGCAACGTCACTATGGTGACACTGAATTGACAGCTTGATGTGAAGAATGGAGGTTATTTTAAAGCAGTTCACAAAGACAGGCTAGCAACTCAATTCCTCTCCTGTTGGCTCCGGCACGCACCTCCCACATCCTTCACTGTAGCTTGCATAACTCATGGCTATATATACAAACACTTTGTACCTATTCTGGGTGATACAGCCCATATTCCTCCCCTTAACCCTGGTGAAGGTAGTGCCCCAGAGCCAAGATTTACCATTTTGTACCACAAATAACTTCAACACAATGACCACGCTCATTTGGATTTGCACGACCCTCTTCTACTAAAGCACGTTTCTGGGACACTTAAAGAAGAAGAACCTGTTGATAAAGCTGCAATATTTTAATTTTTCATTTGCTTGTAATGTTTTAACTCTAACTAAAGGCAGATGTCTATTCTTCCAGACATTCTGTTAATGAAAACATATACACTTCAGCTCTGGCTTCCTGGTGGAAACAGATGCAGAAGTCTAGGTGTGGGAATGATCCAAATGTCAAAATGAAAAATCAACAGAAACAGGCAGAAGAAGAAGGGTTTCCACGTCCACACCACAAGGTTTCTGCTGCACTTCCCTTTATGAACTTTATCCAGCAGCACTCAGTTTGTGATACACCTTCACCTGGTACTCCAGAGCCCCATCTCATTTTACCAGCAAAGGTCCACAGTGGACAGTTATATCTGCTCTTGGGGTGCACTCCCACTACTTTGTCTCAGTAAAAGAAAGTCATGTTAAATGGCAGCTGTGCTGCTCTTCTTGAAAACAATCCTGCCTTTTGGTCTGAATAATCAGTTTTAGAGGACTATTTCTGTGCCTATAAGAAGCAGATTGTACACATCTGATGTCTCTTGGTGGAAGTTTACTTGCTGAGGAAGTGCACATTTTTGTTTCTGCAAAAGCAACTAGAATAAGAGGATATTTTGCTTTTCTGTGTTCAGTATCCCACTGGCATAATCACCAAAACTAAATCTGTCTTCCATGGCTTTCTTCCAGTGCCATATTCACAGGAGAGCTCTGGTCTTCTATCTAGAGTCTGTTTGTAGCTCAGGAGTGGCTCCACCTCTGCTATCAGTTCAGGGATGCATTTGTATTAGAGTGTCTTCAGTCTATTTTTCTGGGTGTCAAACTCCAAAAAGAAATGCAGTTGAATCATTCATTTAGCCAGATGGCTTGTAAATTGTGTATGATTTCTCATATGTCAATGAAACCTTTGCTGATACCTTCAACCCTATCAGCACCAAGAGTTGACATTGACAGTCAGTCTATCCAACAGTCATGAACTATCCAATTTTTCACTCATAAGGACAGAATGAGAAACTTTATTGAAAACAGAGGCACCTCCTCTCTTTTGACTACTTTCCGATACCATTAACTAGCAAATGGGACAATCTACATGACTAGACTGAAACTCTGGATGGTGTTCTCCTCATCTCTACAATGTGCTATATCCTAAATTCCCCACGTTTGTTCTCCTTTGCAGTATTCTGCAGGGCTTATATGTCTACCCAGTTTCCTGAGAAAGGATACAACATGAGCTGACGTGGGTGTTGGAGAAGATTATGTTTAGCTTTATTGTGGGTGGCTTTCTCTTGGCAGTGATGGATTTTTACTGCATTATTCAGGACTATAATGTGATATTGTGGTGTCTGGAGCCATATGTCAAATTGGTATCACCTAACACCCTTAGCAAACTTTATTTGTAGGAGCACTGTGCTCAGCAGAAGGTTACAGGCGGTGTGGTGTGGGGGACGGTGTGTGTGGCCCTCACACCTGTGCTCTTGTGGCATGTTACAACAGTGAAGTTAATAGTTCCATCAATACATCTGTCTCAAATAATACCCCATCAGAGGGTTGTCTTTCCCTGATCCATTGCTGTGCCCTACAAGTTTTATCCTAGCAAGGCAGATTTTGTAACAATTCCAAATTTGGCTCAAAATTCTGGCCTGTCTTTCAAGAGTGACAGAACAAGCTGAATGCCATGATTTCCTTATCTCAGAGATCATGGGGAGCTTGCACAGCAGCATTCTTCATCCCAGGCTTTTGGCTCATTCATTTGTGCTCTGCTAGCACTTGACCTTAATACCTGATGAGAACTGCACTGAAAGATAAGATGGAGGAAAGTGATGGACAAGCTTGAATCTTCTTACCAATTATAGTTAGAGATGCTGCCATCTCTGGAAGAGAAATATTTGTGAAGGAACCCAAGCCTTGTGGTGACAGATATGTGCCAGGTACACAAATTACTCACATCCTGATTCTGTCTGGCTAATCTGACTTTACTTTCTGATGAATCAGGATGTAAAACAAAACAAATCAAAAAAGATTGCAGAAAACCAGTGAAATTTTTTCCATGAAAATGGAGACATGTCATTCATGAAATGTTAATCTCATGCTGACACACAAATTGGATGAAAATTAAGTGCTTTAACTTTCAATTTTTATCTGTTATAGCTTAGAAACGTTTTCCTTTCTTGTGGAAAATGACAAAAATGGTTTCACAGCTACGTGATTTTGTAACTTTGATTTCAACTTGAAAATCCATAAGTGAAAAACATTCATTAAAAAAATTGCCACTGCCATTAGCGTGAGAGTACGAGACATACTTGTTCATCCCATATAAAGCATATTGTAGAGGAGTTGAAAAGGCCAAAAGATTTAATGGTAATTTCAATATAAAGATTGATATATATAAAAGAATAGATAATATTTCAGTGTAGAAGGAAGCAATTAAACTTTAAATACAAAAGTATGTTCTGTTACTTTAGAATGAGAAGGAAAAAAAAAATCATAGCACTGCATCACTTTTGTACTGTGTTAGTTCAATGAGTGATGCTTTAAGTTTTCTGCAATGCCAGCATGCAACAGAATCCCAACCCTTTCCTTAGAGATCTATGAGATATTCACTCTGCTTCAAAAAGAGATTGTAAAGTATTATTCACACAGGAAAACACATGCCTCTGACATGACACTCCTGAATTTTCCGTGTATTAAAGGACTCTATAGATTAGAACAAGATCACAGAATCACAGAATCACAGAACATCAGGGATTGGATGGGACCTCAAAAATCATTTAGTCCAACCACCCCACCACTGTAGAATCACCTAGATAAAGTCACAGAGAAACATATTTAGGTGGGTTTTCAATGTCTCCAGAGAAGACTCCACAGCCTCCCTGGGCAGCCTGTTCCAGTGCTCTGTCAACCTCAGTGTGAAGAAGTTCCTTCTGATATTGATGTGGAACCTCCTGTGTTCCAGCTTACACACATTTCCCCTTGTCCTATCACTAGAAGACACTGAGCAGAGTCTGGCTCCCTCCTTCTGACACCCACCCTTCAAATGTTTATAGACATTAATGAGGTAATCCCTCAGTCTTCATTTCTCTAAGATAAAGAGGCCCAGCTCCCTCAGCCTTTCCTCATGAGGGAGATGTTCTACTCCCTTCATCATCTTCATGGCTCTGTGCTGGACTCTATCCAGCAGCTCCATGTCCTTCTTAAACTGAGGGCCCAGAACTGGCACAATAGTCCAGATGTGGTCTCACCAGGGCAGAGTAGAGGCAGAGAAGAACGTCTCTCAGTCTGCTAACCAACTGCCTTCTGATCCACCCGAGGATGCTGTTGGCCCTTTTGGCAACCAGAGCACATTGTTGGCTAATGATCAACCTGCTGTTCACCAAGATGTCCAGGTCCCTTTCTCGTACAACTGCTTAACAGGTCAGTCCCCAAACTATGATGGTACCTGGAGTTGTTCTTGCCCAGACGCAAGACTCTACACTTGCCCTTGTTATACTTCATTAAATTTCTCACTGCCCAGCTGTTGAGCCTGTCCAGGCCCTGAATGGCAGCCCAGCCTGCTGGGATGTTGGCCACTCCTCCCAGCTTTGTGTCATCAGCAAACTTGCTCACAGTGCACCCTAATCCCTCATCCAAGTCATAGACTGAATAGGACTGGTCCCAGTACTGACCCTTGGGGCACTCCACTAGATACAGGTCTCCAACTAGACTCTGTCCCACTGACCACTACTGTCTGGCTTCTATCCTGCAGCCAGTTCATGATCCACCTCACTATCTGACCACACTGTCTCATTTTGGCTGCAAGGTTGCTATGCAAGACTGTGTCAAATGCCTTACTGAAGTCAAGATAGACCACATCCACCACTCTGCCATCATCTATCCACCTGGTTATGTCCTCATAAAAGGCTGTCGGTTGGTCAAGCATGACTTTCCCTTGGTGAATCCATGCTGACTGTCCCTAATGACCCTCTTGTTTTTCCTGTGCCTACAGATAGTATCATGGATGAATTGTTCCATCACCTTTCCTGGGATGGAGGTGAGGCTGACTGGTCTACAGTTACCTGGGTCCTCCTTCTTACCCTGCATTCCCTGCAGCCTGTCACCTGCACAGCCGCATGTTGCTGGGGGACCTCTGTTTGGGTTCCCACATTCATGTGCAGTGGTGACCATAGCCTGCTCTTCCTCTGCTGCTGGTTTTTTCCCCCGGTGGCTAAAGTGGCTGCTCTGTTTCTACTCCGCGTGGTCTGAGCGTGACTTCCAGTTTCATTGCATTTAAAGATCTTGTGGCTGGAACTTCACTGACTTACTTTTTGGCTTTTTCTGCAAGAAATTCTGACCCCCACCGGCTCCCTTTTACGTCCCCCAAGTTTCCTGTTTAAAGGGACCTCCCAATCAACCAAAAAACTCAATAAATAGCATTTGGGGACTGGCATCGGTTCTGTTGCTGCTCCATGATCTATTAATTTTGCCTGCTAAGGAAGAAGGTTGCCTGCTAAGTCCAGGTTGTTACTGGACACTTACGTGGTGTTGAAATATGGGCCTTTGCTACTTTGCCATAGACTTAGTCCTTTCAAAGTGAGCTTGCTGTCAGGAGAGGGATCTGCAATGAGCAGAGAACCACAGATAGAGATCCAGGTCAGGCTATGCAGTCTTCAGCTTGGGGACAGTAAGTATAGTCAAGTGTATTGAGAAGTCTAGCCATGAGCCTGAGGCTTTATACCATCTGGGCAATTTGTGGTGTAATGATCTTGATGTAATATGGGGTTAGACCTCTGAAAGTCTCACCATCTTCCCGTCTGTCTTTTTTGGATTGAGTTGAATCCTACTGCTTTATATCCATCTGCTGATTTCTTCCAGGCATTGGCAACAGCTGAAAGTTCACCAGCAGAGACAGCAACGCACATACAAGTGCTGCCTGCTTATTCATTGCGTGTTAGTTGACTTTGGTCTGCCCGTGTGCTCTGAGAAAAGCAAGGAAGAGGAAAAATGTGAGTATAAGGACTTTGGGGACAAAGGGACAGCTGTCTTCTCTGACCTGTGGGTGTCACATTACTGTTTCTGCTAGCTGGTGCAGTGGTGCCACCACCACACATAGTTCAGTAATGTCAAAGGCTGAGTGAGAGAGCTAATGCACAAATGTAGTGAAGCACAAAATGCATCATGTGTGACACTTTTGGCACCATGTACTGGGATGAAATCTTTACAAAGAGAAGCTTTAACAGTTGTGCTCAATGCAAGCGAAGCTTAATTAGGTGAAGTTAGCACCAGCCCAATTATAGCCCACCAAGGAGTATCTGTGCACTTAATCTTTGGATGAATATTTAACCTTTCCCTGTGACTTGATTCTTTTTCTGTCCTCACAGACCTCATTTCTGTCTTGTGTTCGGGATCACTTTTCAGCTCTCTGTAACATCTGCAGGTTTTTCTTGAGCCCAGATCTCTGTGTTTCTGCCTGTGCTCCAGCCGAGGAGCTCTGCCTGTGCATTCTCTACTCCCTCCAAACGGCACCAGTGCAAGCTGCCAGATTTCACTCTCATCAGTCCTCTGACAAGATATTTCCCTCGCGTTGAAGTGACATGGCCAAAATATGTCTGAGCTTCTGCATATGTGGAGGGCAGAGTCCTTTCTCACTATTGCTTCTGCTGAGGTTCAGTTTGGCTGTCAGCACAGCCAGCCTTCAGCCATGGAGGCACTACAGAGTGCGCACCCCTTCTTAACTCTATTTGTGTGAGGGCTGATTTCTGGTGCCACCTGTTCTGCTCTAATGGGACCCAGTTCTGCCCTGGACATGCAGGTAGTGGCATTCAAACTTGGGCTGGTGCCTCCATATCGCTGGTCAGGATAGTTGAAACTAGAATACCAAACGTGATGGCCAGCAGTGGGGAAAGGACCACTCCATGCTTCCTTCTCAACCTTCTCTGACCTAGTCATGAGTCAGGTACTGGTGTTCCCATGCATCTCTGGTCAGAGCTGTTTGTCCTAGCAGTACCAAACACCCAGAAAGGAATTTCCCAAGTTGAGATGTTTCTTCTTCTTTGTCAAATGAGGCAATATTTCTTCCTCTGACACATGCACTGGAAGCACTTCAGAGCAGGAGCTGTCGCCTTGCCCATGGCTATTCAGTGCTGAACTCCTTTGTTATCACCACCAAACATTTACTGATGAGATTCAATCTTCCTAACTTGTATACTTAACATAGGACAACATCTAGGCAGCTTTGACCTTCCCCAGGAGAATCTCTTGTCTATTGTGTAGAAGACCTCCAAAGGCACAACCCCCTACCCCACCCCCATTTCTAGTGGATTCTGAGGCACTTGCTTTAGGTGGACTAGTTCACCTAGTAATACAGATGCCCCTGACTGCACAAACGGGGTTTCACCTACTGGTCATACGTTTTGGTGAGCTTTTGATAACAACACAAAGCAAAGAAAAGTCAAAACAGGGAAAGACTTTTCAGGCTTTTAAAGAAAGGAGTGAATGTTTTAACTGTTGAGTTGTTTGGAATATTCTTAGCGTAAAAGCACGATGTCAAAAAAGCTTTCAAGAGAAGCTACAACAGTAGCCTTGGTTGAAATGATCCCTTCAAACCTACAAGAGCCAACACTGGTAACTCTTCCATCACATGAATGTTACCTCCAGGCTACAACGTTCAGTGGAGCATGAAATCACAATTAACGGAGCAAGTGTTTTGCAAGCGAGCAGGGACGGCAGCAAATTACATCCTGCTATTAGCTGATTTTAGAACAACACTGTTGAGCAGCTTCATGATTACTGGGCTGTGGCGTGTATTAAAAAAACATTAATAAAACATAATTGATTGAGAGTTGTGCTTGCTGCCTTGATAGTTTTGAACACAAACGTCACAGAAGTTTTTCAGGAAACAAGTTTCTCTCAGCTACCTATGGGATCATTCAGAAATTCTATTGAACTTAATTTTCTGCTTTTGTAAATCAGTAAACTATGGAAATCTGTGAGGATTTTGTTGACTCACAGATACTCTTTGTGTTTTTCTTTTCCAGTCTGCCAGAAGGTAACTCTAGAAGCTTGATGGAAGCAATATATTCAGCCTCCCAGACCTGCCATTCACTCAGCTTGCCCTTAGACATGGGTTATGCTGCTGATAGGGTACAGGAGCCAGGGCTCTGTATTTGCTGAGAAATGAGCAACAATGCAAAGCTAAACTTGGAAAATACTCACTTTTATTTCTCTCTTTTGGGCTCAAAATGACTTTCAAACCTTAAATTGTGTATCCTTACAGGAAGTCAGTCCTGTTTAATTCTGATCCATGACCTTGTCTGGGCTCACGAACCAACAAGGTATGCCAAAGTAAGTTTATGGCCACGTTTTTCAAACTTGGTTGCACTGCTGTGAATTAACGGGCTTTACCAAGGCCATTTACAATCAGTCTAATTTGAGACTTTGACAGAAGTCGGGTCCCAGCCAGTGATGATAACTGCCTGCTCTTCTGCATCACTTAGTGTTATGGGGACCTAAAACCCACTCGCAGGATGAGAATTCCCAAACCACTCAACTCCAGGCATCTGCTGATCAAGGTGACACCTTACTCCACTTACTAGCCAAATTTAGTCTCAGGGAAACTAAACTCTGAGAAAATCCCCAGGCTATGTGTGAAGGATCTTGCCTTGTCTGTGCGTGCTTAAGCACATTCAGTTTTCTCACCCCACAAAGAGATGGTACAAATTGAGAAATACAAGCCAAGTCTGAGTCTTTCACGCGATGGCCACCAGAAATGCTGGTGGTGCAGAAAAATCTTAGAAGAGGACCTAAACTGAAGTAATACAATATATGCATTATTCACTGACGTTTTGAAGGCCTGTGCCCTGGCAAGCAAACTAATACAAATGCTGAGAGTAGATTGCTCAAAGCATTTCCTGTTAAAGAGCCAACAGTAAGGATTTGATTTGTTTTAAATAAAAATAAACCTGTGAAATCAAACCTTTCCTGTTACTGCAAAGACACATCCTACAAAGGCAGTAACAAACATGTCTTGTCCTGGACAAAGCTGTGAAGTGAAACATGAATTAGCCATCATTCAGGCTTATTTCTGTATGGACTAGCAATTGCACACTGGAACAAGCATCCCTGACCTGCAACAAGATGGTTTCTTTTCCGTATCCCCCGTCCACCCCTCACTTCTGGTGAAAGATGTTTTGTTTGCTTGGCTCCTTTCACGTGTGTTTGCAGCATGTACACACATGCTTGTATCACATACGTGTGAAGAGCCAGATCCTCACATCTCCAGCACACTCTCTGCCTTTTCTCTCTCTAAATGGCCATTGCTATGGCAACAACTGCCTAACTCAAAATTTAGAGAGGCTCTTAGAACAAATCATGAAAGAAGTGATGCAACAGTGTTCTGTGTCAAGAAATGGTTTGACAACACTCTGTGGCTCCAGTTGTCAGTCCCTCCAGGACAACCTGGGGACAAGACCGCCTGTAGTCTGGCACTTTCTGCTTAGTGTGACACAGGAAACAGCTTTCTGTAATGATGGCTTTGTCTTTATTCTTTTCTGTGCTGCCAGTAAATGGCTTTTCAGCCACACAACTGAATTCACAGCCCACCCAGTCTAGTCCTCAATACCTTTGCCAAAATATGGTCTGATAGCACAAGAGGGGAATTTCTTGCTTAGAAAGGCAAAGAAACAAGCAAGCCCTATGTAGAGTCTCTTGAACAGCACTAGTGTTCTGTATCAGCATGACTGGTAGCAGATGAAGAGCCCAGCTGAGCTGCAGGACAAAGCACACCACATGTCTGTGACACTTCATTTGAGGAGTCAAATCATTTCTTGTGAGCAAATGCCAAATCTCAGATGTGACGATATAATAAGAGAAAGGACCAACACGAATAACCTCAAGAATTTCTAGTGAATTTAGGAGATTCATGCCTTTCTGTGCTTTGTCTTGTCTTCTTACATATAGCTGCTACTTACATAAGGCTAGATGAAGGTGTCCCTGTTCACGCTTTACTCTTTGGGTGAAGCACACGACTTGATAAAAACTGTTCAGAGACAGACATTTTGGTCAGCAGGTTCCTTATTCACTCATTCCTTGGAAATTCTTTCCTGAAATCCAGTAGACAACTAACACACAAAGATGCAAAACCTGTTAGGACCTGAAAGAGTCTGGAAAAGTGGGCCCTTGTGAACAGGAAAAAAACCCCTGTTTTCAGCTGAGTCTCTCAGAATTGGATTAACTCTTGGGAATGTGAAGGTCATGTAAGTTTTGCATCTCGGTAAAGGTGCAAGAAGCTGCAGTCTGGGGATGTGTCATAGAATCATTAGAGATTGGAAGGGACCTTGGAAGATCATGTAGTCTGATCCCCCTGACACAGCAGGGTCACCTAGACCAAGTCACACAGGAACACATCCAGGGAGGTCTTAAATGTCTCCAGTGAAGGAGACTCCACAACTCCCTGGGAGCCTGTTCCAGTGCTCTGTCACCCTCACTGTGAAGAAGTTCCTTCTGACATTTATGTGGAACCTACTATGTTCCAGTATGGAAGCTAAATAACTGCATAGTCTCAAGGTTATTGGAAAAGTTAATGGGGGAGAAATCCACACTGGACTAGTAAGTGTGAAGACCACATGTCTTCCCAAGGAATTCCCTGCCTAGGCGAAGAAGATGGTGAGTTTACTCTGGGTATAGACTGCACTGCAGGCTCTCACTCTATCCCTATGTGCAGCTGCAAGATATAAGACAGATATTTAAACTCTTTATACCTCAAAATCTCTTCTACAAAATACAGGGCTGTGAGACCTTAGAAAAATTAAGACTTGCTTCGCAGCTTGTGGAAACCAGCTTTATTGACTTTATTGGGAAGACATGAGCATACTAGCAGAGATTTGAAATGCTGTTCTGGAGTTTAGATAGAAAAAGCATTGTTTTTTTTCCTGTTGTGAAAACACATCTTTTTTGATCCTGCTTTTCAGCTTTGTGTGTGTCCAGTTCTCATCCTGGAAAGGTAATATGCCTGAATGAAAATGAGGAGAAATAAGGAATTTTCAAAGTTGCCTGCTAAAGTCAAATATTTGTAAGAGGGAGGCTTGATAGTTTGCTTTCCTTTACAATGGGTGGATGGATGGATGAATTTCTAAATAGCAATTCCTGTCCTGGGTGGTATGAAATACTCTGTGCTGTAGAAAGCAAGAGCTCTGAAAACAACCCTTACTGCCTCAAAGAGAAACCTAAACTGAGCATCTTTAGCTCCTAACTACTCATTTCAACCCTCAGTGTAGACAGACAGAGTTTTGGTTAAGGAACAGTTAAAGCTGTTTTGCATGGCTGTTTGTAGAGGATTACTATTTCTTGGAAGGCACAGTTCACATGAACGATGAACTCCTCTCTCACTCAGGGAGGAATTAGATCTGATTTATTTTGGAGGGCTAGGGCTGAATATTCGTTCTGTGTGGCCTGTGTGCCTTGTAACAACAAGCACTCTTGTTATTACAATTCTCGTCACAATTTGAGATTAATACTTGTATCCTAAATTTCACTGAGGCCAGCATGAATGAATAATAATCCCATTAAAGAATTCAGGGACCGGCCAAGAGTCACTGCTTGTATTTGTTAACAAAACTGAATTCCACTGCTTTGCTTACACTTTATGGCTTTGATCACGGAGAAGCCTGACGTCTGCCAACCCTTCCACTGACTCCAGGAACACCATCAGGACCATCCACCTAGCAGCACGCACACAGCAAATGCTGGCTTGTGAACACTGCCCCAAATTCATCTAACAAACAGTGACTGAAAGATTTGAGCTGGGAAACCACAAGACCAGGTGCATGCAAGGAAAATAGGTTAGGAATTGTACATGCCAGATTGTGATCCAAGCTGCGTTGCCCTCAAGGGCATATTCTTCTGGACCACAGATTGTTTCTCTGGACAGGAAGATGACAGAAAAGAGTGATCTCTACAGATCATCTGTTCTTCCTGTTGTGCAGATGTGACAGGAGTGAACGGGTGGAAGGAGGACTGTGGTGTTACCCCTGTGCCTGTATTGTGTCTCTAAGAGAAGAACTCTGCATTGCAGGTGATGAACTGCAAAAATGTCTTTGAGCAAGAAATAAAATCAAGAAGCAAATGGCAGATATGGAAGTGGATTTGTTCCAACAGCAGTTCAGCGAAAGATCAGACCTTAGGTGAGGCTGGGGACAATTTCTGTGTGTTTCACTGATATGTCTGGGCAGGAGCAAATCATGGAAAGAGAGCAAGCTTGTAAGTGTGAAAGAATTCAGGGGAAATTTGAAAATTCCTTCTCTTGGCAGTGTGGTGGCTTTGACAAAATCATTTAAGCTACACAATGATTTGTAGGAGAAAAGAATGGCAGTTCAGAGACTTTTAAATGAAATGACCTTATGTGCTTTTAGGACTATCATTTAGCCACAAGAATCAAAATGCTCTCCTTTTAGACCTTAGTCCCAGCTGCCTGGTGACAGAGGGTGATGGCACACTTTTACTTTTCATGATCTAGATGTTAGATATTAGGATTACTGGGTTTATTTGCATTTAGGTTGGATTGGATGATCTGTAAGGTCTGTTCCAACCTTATCATTACTGTGACACTGTGTGCTCAAAAGAGGCAAAACCAATGTGGCCAAAATCCTCTGGACTTTCTTATGGGAATGAAAAACAAGCATGCAAACCAGTGGAGTCTTGTGAAATGAGGTGATAGTGTTTAAAATGATGCTTCCTATGGCCTGTTTCCAAAAGACATTGAAGAAAATACATGAGCAACAGCCTACATTTGCTTTATCACAGGCTACGTGTTTTCGGTACATCCTAGGGCACTGCAGAACAGGCACCCTTGTCTGCAAGATGGATATCTCCATGTTGCAGATGAAGGTTGCTCATGCAGAATTAAGAGGTGTCAGAGGTAGTCTGTCATTCTGACTTCAGAATTTCTCACTGATTTGGGTAAGTTACTGCTTTCAGTGTGCCCTGCCTGTAGCTTTCCTCTCTAAAACAAGGATGCAAGGTGTGAAATTAGGGTGCACTGAATTTAGAGCTGAGCTTCCAGGGATTTCACTCACATCTAGAACAACCCAAGAAGATTCTCAGCTTGTGTGTTTTCCAGGGCATTATATTTTTTCAAAGGCAGATACACTGTCTGGGGATTCTCAGCTGTTAGTTTACAGCAGTGATAAACCAAGGAAGTGAGCTTACTCAAACTCCGTTCTCCTATGCTTTCTTCAAGAAGGATTCTTCAGTGTCTGCTATTATGACTAAGCTCACTCTTCAGCCTTTTCCAGTGGGATTTTAATCTTGTTCTCCACTCCTGAACTCAGCCACCTCCCTCTCTTTAAAAGAAAACCTGTAACTGATGTCTTTGAGGTCTGTATTTTGTACGATTGTGTTCAAACTGGCTAGGGCTCAAACCTTATTGGAATTGACAGTCAATTTAATTGCATAAGCCCTATTTCCTTAGGTAACCAGCCTTCAAAAGGCCAGAGCAGACTGGGCACTACTCTATTGTTGTGATGTCCCAAGCTCCAACATTTAAACCTCTCCCATTATTATGTAAGCCAATAGCACAGTTTTACTGCTGAAACTACTCAATTATAGGATGCTATTAAACTAATATATTTTAGACATCAGGATAGGATGGAATAAATTTCACCCAACCATCTCTCTCAATTGACAGTGAAGAGGTCCTGTGGAGCTGGACAAAGGAGTTTTCTACATCAAGTGAACACTTCAGACTCCCATTTAGTCAATGAGGTCAGTGTAGCCAAAAGAGGTCAGCACACAATTCATTTCATCATATGGAGGCATCTATTTTAGGCTGAATCACACCCTACACTCGATTGACTATATTGATGAAATCCACATTGTCAGTTCACATGCAGACACCTACCACAAAGATGTCTAGATAAGATGGATTCTCCTCCGTGCACTTTTAGCTTTTTAATACAGCTAAAGATCAGTCCCTCTGTCACGCTACTATGAGACTTCTTTGTGCCTTAATACCCAAAAGTTCCCCTCTGCAGCAATACTGTATGAAATACAGTAAGAGCTCACATTTTGAAAAATCCATTCCCTCTATGGGTAGTGTTTCAGTTTCATTCTGGAATCATTGATTTGCTGGCTTCGAGCTGTTATCTTCATCAAGCCCAGAGGATAAGCTCTTTTTTTTTTTTTTCACGGTGTCTCTCCATGTTCTACAGCTAACACCAGCTTATTCTTCAAATCTTATGCAGAGCTTTTACAGGAGAATACATTTTTGGTGGTCTCTTCAGCTTGTTTCTTGAAAAGTAGGAATAATACAGAATAAACTAGGAGACTGTCAGTGTCTTTTGCAGGTTATCTGTGTTCCAGCTCCATTCACAGCAAAAGAGAAAGTCGATTAAAACCCACCAAATATAATAAATATGGGTTTTGATTTTGTCAGTATGACTAAAGATGAAAGCGAATGGCAAATCCATAATGCAGCATACATATTAAATGATCTATCAATCTATTAGCTTTCATCCATCACAGATAAGTGCTCTTATTATATTTACAGCATGCTCCAGTTAGTCCAGCATGAACTTGGTGAGTTAACTTAGTATTCTGTGGTTACAGCACTTGTTTGTAGGAAGTTTGCCTTTTACAATAGGATTGTAAATGCTGAAAGTGTCATTTCTTCAGTCTGTGAATGGTTCCCTTCATTGATTACTGCTCAGCTCAGTCCCTGACATGTCACCCCTCCTTGTTCTCAGTCGTACGCACATTCCTCTTCTGAACCTTCTCCCTCTTGATGCCAGTAGCCTCTTTCGTCTGTTATTCGTGCACTTCAAGACACCTTGGATCCATTCCAACCTTAGCATTCCAGCAGCATGTTTCTTCAGGGCTTTTATTCCATTCTACCCGAGCACATTGACAAGGGGAAAGAGACTCTTTTGGTGGTCAGCTCCACCACGTCTGGCTTTAAGGATGGCAATTGCAATATAATCCTCACTTTGCCTCTGTGCTTTTTGTCAGTCTTTGCATGGATTAGCTGGTCCCAAGCGAAGCAAGGCAGCCTCCTTCTCTGTCATGTGGGATTATTCTGGATGGCACTAGAAGTGCTGAGAGGCTCAACTGTTCGCAGTGAGGAGAGACTCTTCAAAGGCTTCAGCTACTGGTCTCCTAAGAAGGTTTTACTGAGTATGTGTGGGCAGTGATTACGTTGAGGGGCTGGTAACAGCCTAGCTTCAAGACAATCTCAGAGGTTTAGCCAAAGTCTCAACCAAATGACTCTTGTGCTCATTCTCAGTGTCCTTCAAAGCATAAGTGACTGCAGCTGCTTTCAAGGAGAAGATTACTAGAATTTTTTTAAGTGGCAACACAGCAGAACTTCAATCTCCATTTCTTTCTCTTACACAGTTCCTGGCTGAAACTTTCTCATCCTTAGCACACTTTCAGTTCACCTTACGAGGAGTTTGAACACACCACACCTTACATTCCCATTCAGCTAGAACTCCAAAGAACTGCATGGTTGGTAAATCTAGCAAGAGGCAACAAGGAAGGGGTCTCTTACACTGAGAGAAAACGTGCATGCTTTTCAATCTGAATTCAAGAATTTGTGTTGTTTGCTGAATGAACATCGGGTAGAGTCAACATGAGACTTCTGACCGGCTCCTCTGGTTCACTGAGCCAGGAGCATTATGGAGTTGAACTATGAGTTCTTGTGTATCAATAGGCTGTTTTCACTAGAGCTAGCATAATGGGGAGTAAGACTGCAGTGCAATGGCCAGGATAAATACTGGTGAAAGAGACTTCATGTATGTCATCGTAGTGATCTCACTGATGGGTTCAGACCTTTGTTAACATTAAACCCTTTTTGTTCTCTTGTTCTAGCTATTCAGAATTATTCATTCATCCCAAATTACTATTTTTTACTTAAACCAAATCTTGGGACCTTATTTAGGACTACTTATGATTTTAAATAAGAGTGTAAGGTAGGAAGGAACAGAAATGTAGTACAAATAGCCATAATTTTTCAAGTGGAAAAATTAAATCCCTCCCTCTCTTTTCTGATGGGTCTAGTACAAAGTGTATTGAATTGTAATAGGTGTAGAAAGAAAGTCAGAGACCTTTACTAGGTATCTGCAAGTGATGTGGAGCTGGATCTTGTCCTTCTGTATAAAGACATACAGGTAGTCACTGTCTGATGCTGAGGTTTACGTGACACAGGCAACTGAACTATTTAGTTTTGCCAGACGTATGCTGGTGCCCATGAGTTACTGCTGCAAGTGTGAGTAGGTCCTCATTGTAAACATATTGAGTAAAGGAACAGACAGATCTGTAAAATGAGCACATGGACCACATAATATGACTACAGGAGGTCCATGTAAATATACCAACTGATAATTTTCATTTTTGTTAGGAGATGCAAACTTTTCCCATTGATACCTAACAGGTCAACAGGACTAATCTATGAAATTGTTGTTACGTCTTGGGAGCCATGAAGAAAATTCATCAGCTGGGCAGCATGGGAACTCGGAGCTTTGATGCTTTCAGCTGTTAAGCCTGCTGTTGCAGAGAACCCATTTTCAGCTCCTCGATCTGCTGCTCAAATCAATGTGCTGATTGGAAGCAAGGCAGTTCCAGACAAGCGATTTATAAAATTTCCATCGACATAAGAGTGGCAATGAGCACACATGCAAGCCCACATGTGGGCTTTCTGGCTGCTTTCAACATTCAGGAAACAATTACAGGAGAGCATTAGCTGTGCCTCAGTGCATACCATGAGTCTAAAGCAATGGCATGATCTTCACTTGGGGACCGTTAGCATCCCCGGTGGCTCAGCAAGGTAACAGGGAAGTAAACCTGCAGCACACCTCATTTTCTTTACACAGAAATATTTTTTCATGGGGTTGTGAACAGCTCATTCCTTTTCAGAAGAATAAGTGATGTAAGAATTTTCTGCCTTTCCACCATATACAAACTCCTTTGTGTCTAAGAGAAATGAAGAGAATGAAAAGCCAGACAGGGCTGCTTCTTATATGATTGATGTGGCTGCAGAAAGTAGGCACCATTTTGGCTACCAAATAATTATTTTTAGGTTTTCATTATCCAAATAATATTTTATTTTCCTCAAAAACATTACATTGAATAGGCATTTCTCTTTATAAGTGTTATCTTACTTAAACTGGACCACTGCACTAATTTTTTACAAAGCTATTTTTCCAGAAAGGTGAAAAATTTAAATGTGACTGCACAACCAGTAGCACAGTCAAGAGAAGAGATTTCTACATAAGATCATAACTGCTCAAAGTGACCTGAATATTCATCTTTTTGTTTATGAGAGGAGAAAGTACTGGCATGTTCTGCAAAGTTGTCTTTCAGTAATTTTTGACTTTATGAGAGTCTTTAAATTAAAGATGGACTTCCCCAAATCTCTTAGTAAAACTCATGCACACCCTATATATCCTGCAGTCAACTTATTAAAGCCCATGAGAACTTCTTTATTTGCTTTGGTCTTACAATATAATATGTAAAACCCTCTTCTATTTGCTGGAAGGGGTCCAGTCTAGTAAGTACACTGACAGTTGGTCCTAGCCTCACCTTTGTCTTTGGCACAACTCTTTGTGCCTGTATGAAACAGGGATAAAATGCTTTTCTGACCTTGTGGATGTGTCCTAAGAATTAATGCTTGTAATATGCTATCTGCTCCTCCAGTGAATGGTGGGCTAGTCAGTAAGTACACTCTGTTCTTCTTTGCATGGAGGTAAATTAGCAGCAGCAGAAATTTGGCCCCATTGTGTAGCAATAGTAATGCCATCTTCTCCAGGATTCAGCAACATTTCATTCAGCTGGCGACATGCCTCAGACCAAACTCAGTGCTCCAGCATATCTCAAAGGATGAAATAGTAGTGTTCTGGGTGGTAAGAGGGTGAGCTGGTAGGTTGAGCAGGAACTTGGAGCACCCACTCTAGTTAAAAAGGACATGGTCTCTAAATCTGTATGATCTTAATGGATTGCCAAAGAAATATTAAATAAGGCATGTGGGGTCATCTCTGCTGCTAGCATGTAGAGAAAATGTCATAAACTAGCCACCTTCCCAGGGCCCCTCTTCAGTCTGGACACACGTAAATTCCTTATCAATATCCCTTGGATTATCAGAGCACCTGGGTCTGGCTCCTGCCCCAAAAAGCTCTCTGGAGAACCTTTCTAACGATTATGGGAGAGTGTAGCGTGCCCAGCTGAATCATGAAGGGGTCAATAACCTCTATTGAGCTGAGTCTGAATTACCCGAGGATAAAGCCACTGGCATAGATGGACAGCATGTAGGTAGTTGTGCTTGACAGGCTGACACTGCTCTCTGAACCCAGTTCTCATCTTGTAGCTCTAAGCAGAATGTTGCTGGGAAGTCCTCCTGACAGGGCTGGAAATAGCAGTCTATTGCCCACGGTGCCCATAATGTGCTGGGGGATCTGGACACTGAGGAAACCCTCTTCTCAAACAACCCTTTGTGACTCCATATCACAACAAGCGTAAAATAAAACTTCAGCACAAGCCATTTGGGCAAGTGTGAGTTATTACTGGCAGCAATTATTCATATACTCCAATTTTATTTGATAATTGACGTTGGTCTGTGTTCACATTAATGCCCCCTTGCTGTGCAACTTGCACACTCAAAGGACAGTTGAAACTTCCACAAATACAAATGCTTTTGTTTGTTTTGCGATGTTTATTTGCTTGACTGGAGCGTTCTGCTCGAGCCTCATACCCCAGTTAGTTACAACAGATTGTGAAGTGGGATTCATGCCTGGGTAAAGACAGTTTGCTTGCTTTACAGCACCAAGATAAATGCCGGTCTGAAACACCGTCATGAGGTCAACCAGGTCTAAGATTTTAAATGCTGAAAGATTTACAATGCCATTTTGACAGCTGCTCCACTCCTCCTCCCCTTTCCCCCCAGCAATAAGACTCATTTAAAGCTTTAAAATATGGGAAGCAGTAAAGGAGTCATTAATTTTACTTACACAACAGCATTTCCACTTGTAAGGTTTTGACAGCTTCACTAAACCCCAAGGAATTCAGATAGCTAGAACAAATGAATGCGTACCAATACTCATACAGAAAGGAGGCAGCTTTCAGGGCTGCACACGTGTTTTCATCCTGCAGGAAGCTGACAGTGATGAGAGCATGTAGGATGCTTTACTACCACATTCACGTGATGCTACTTCATTTTTCTTCCCTTCCTGCTCAGCACTTTGTGTTTCTGAAATCGATAGAACTGCAGCAATTGGTTCAATATGTCTTAGGATGCTCTGCCCTAACCATCACACTCAGTACCACCTGGTTTTCCTAAGGCAAAGATATTCCTTACTTGTTGTATTTTCTACTCAGAAAGTTTGGTTGTTGACTGTGCCTTTTTGGGGATGAGAAATCCGGTTGCAGAAAGCTAAACATATGTGCTTGGAGCTGAATTATTTTGGAAACAAATACGGTGGCATTTCATTTTTTTAATCACTGTTGTGATTTTGGATGGAAAATGGAAAGCTTGCAGTGAATTCATAATAGGCCATTGCATTTCCATCTGAGACAGAGGGAACGTGTTAACTTCCTCAGAAAGGAAGACAGATGAAGGCAGGCAAGCTGCAGAATGAAGCAAGAATTAAGTGGTAGCCACTCGCTGATGATTGTTCTGCTATCTGTCCATTATCTCTCTGGGCGTAGGTAGTAAATGCCAGATGAATTTAAATAAAACCCATTACTCACACTCACTCACAGACGTGATGATAGGAGTTGCTTGACAGATCTTACACAGGAAACTCAGAGGTAATTGAGCCCGTTGCCGTGTTGATTCTCCTCCAGCAAAATCCTCTACCTGTGCAGGAATATTTTAAAACCTCACTAAATTTGAAATGGTGACAGAGTTTTAGCGCTTTGTGCTTATTTGTTTTTTGTGTCATTATTGGGTCCCTACAATAACAGATGGTGAAGTCTCTCCTGAGTAAGCCAAATGTCAGTGGTTTTTCTTACAGGATGTCAGGCAAAAGCACTAACAGCTCTGCTCCGATTAGTAGGAGAAACTGATGGACCTGCTTCAGTGCCTTTTAGAGTTTCTGTGGGTCTTTGACACATCCAAATCTGGAAGGCAGTCTGCCTTAAATGCTTCCTTATTATTCCCAGGGTTTCTGTGGATGGGCTGTTAAACAAACTAATAATCTCTCTTTAAAAACACTTTCCAACACACGGGCTCCGTTGTAAGGTCAGAGCAGTTTGCAGGTAGGTTTAAAAATCGTAGAATAATAGAATCATAGAATCATTAGGGATTGGAAGGGACCTCAAAAGATCATCTAGTCCAATCCCCCTGGCACAGCAGGATCACCTAGACCAAGGATCACTTTCACCTCTTTGCTTTTCCTTCTTGAATGAGGGGCTGCTTGTTACCAAGATCGTCAGCAATGGTGGTGGTTTGTGTTATCAGGAAGCTCCTGCAGTGTCACTGCTGGCAGAGATGATGGGTCACAATCTTGACCAGATTTGTCTTTCTCTGGTCCTTCCCATCTGTTTCTTGTTGTGCTTATTGAAGGAACATGATTTGATGTCTATAAAGGGGTATCTAGAACTATTTCATGCTCCAAGATCTGTCCCAACTGACTCTTTTCTCTCACCATGATTAACTTAGGAGCTGATGATCAGGAAATCTCAGATGCATCCTTATAGTCAATGGCATTGATCTCCTTACACATATTCTCTCCACCTCAAAAAGCTTGTATGTGTTTCTCAGACAACATCAGAGGAGGAAAAACCGATTCTAACCAAGAGACCTCTGGTCTGAATGTGTCCCAAACTGGGGACCAGGAGTGAGACTTTCTTTTGTACTGAAAGGAAAAAGAAACTAAATCCTTCTCATCAGATGAGATACCAGAACTTACAACAAATATTGTCGTTTAAGCACTGTGCAAGCAGAACAAAGAGTCATAACAGGGCAAAACACCCACTTCCCTGGGCTTTGTAGACATGCTAAGAGAGTCCTGCTCTCTTTATCTCTTGATCTGCCTCTGTTGAACAACAGTCAAGGGCTGGCAATGCACATTGAGTAACACTGTAGTAATAAGGACTGGATAACTGCAAACCTCCTGTGATGCTAGTTCTGTACAGTTGTTTGTGATTTGGGGCTTTCATTACTCTAAGCACCTTTGTTTCTGTGAGGGGTAAGCCCTGAATTTATCCATTTGGGCACTTGTCTTCAGAAGAGACAGACAACAGAGGGACAGTGGATACAAGAGGATTCATAGGAAGTGTCTTAAAGGAGAGTAAAATTTCTTTTGACTGCTGCCTGTGGAGGTTTTGTATTTATTGGGAGCAAAATCATGCTCAGCAGTTGTCACTGCCTACCAGAGAAGTGCTGCATCTGTCTGAAGGTACATATTGTGTAAAAGCTCTCAAACATGACATGTGACAGCTGAAATCATTTGGGATGCTCCAGTTAAAGGAACTGAGGACCAAATTCCCAGGGGTTGTGGAGTTTCTATATGTAAAATACAGAGTTTGAAGGAAATTTTTCAAAAGGCATCTAAAATCTGATTTATTTGCTCTCACAGAGTTAATTCTGCATTGGCTTGATCACTCAAATAGCCCTTCACTACATCTGATCCAGTTTGACTGCAACAACCTTAGCAAATCGGATGGGTCAGGGACCACTCTCATTCCAGATACCACTTGGCACAGCTGTCTCTATTCTAGTCTATGTCTAGTCTCCTAATGTAAAGGTATGTGGGGACCACTCTCAGGCAACGAGAATGTTTGGCCCACAAATTGCTAACCAGCCACAGGACTAATCTTTCTCAGCCTCTAAAACAGGGTGCCCACATTGGAAATATAGATGGAGACTTCTTCCCACTACGTGCTAAGTCCTAAGCCATGCCTGGGAATTATTTAGGACAATGTCATGTTGTAAAATAACTCCCTGACTCATGTCAGAGCAATGCCAGGGGCTACTCCTGCAATTTTCCTGTATGGACAATCAGATTATATCATCTAGGACTTTTCACTGGCAATGTCTAACTCATTAGCGATACACAAAGACAATCCTCACTTCTTCTGCTGGAGAGATCTTCCCTGATGCATCCTAGTGCTGAGTTTGCTTTGCTAGCAGCTGCATCAGGGTTATTCCTGGGCATCCTCTCCTGAGAGGATTCCAGAATATGCTTCCAGGTGCTTCCTCATGCTTTCCTAAAGCTTAAAGTTATTTTGCTGTAAAAAGATCAGAGGAGAATACTTGGGTGCCTGCAGCCACTGATCAGTGAATACAGCTTCCAGGATATAGACAGAAAGTGCATTTTCTGTAGATACAAGCCAGTAGTGGTCCCATTGCAGAAGATACCAAGGTTTCCATTTGAAACTTGTGTATAATTGATGCATATTGTGAAAATTATGATCAAAATAAGAATAGGTACAGAAAAGGACTATTGCAATAACCAGGGGACTGATGACATAAGGGAAGAGAGCAACGTGGCTTCAGTCTTTAAGATGAATAAAAGGAAACCTGAAGTTTTTGACAGCTATGCATAGACTCAGGGGGTGAGTGCTCAGGAAAAAGGAGACTAAAAGCTGTCTTTGGCACAGAACAAATGTCTATAACCTGGTCCTGAATAAACGGACACTGGAAATTACAAAACATAAAAAAATCGAAGACGGACCTTAAAAAAATCCATAGAGGAGATTCCGTGACCTGATGGCTTATGACAGCACAAACTGAACCCAGTGACCAAACTCCCTCCAAGTCCTACTCTGATGATGGCACAGGTATCTAAGATCCTATGATCCTATGATCCTATGAAATGACAGAGAAGGTGGAGACTGAGTCTCAGTCTCTTCAGAGCTAAATGCTGGGTGGTGTCCCTGAGCCGTAGTTCTGCCATTCCATGTAATTGCAAAGAAGCCCAGGAATAGCTTCTGCAGAGACACAGACAATAACTTGATGCAACACAGCTGGGGAAGGATTGACTGCAATTTATTTATCCTGCTCTGTGTTTGCAATGCCTTCCATCCTGGGTGTGCTTTAAGCATAAGAAATAAATTGGCAGATCTCTCAATAAAAATTTTAAATCCATCACACCTAAAATTCTAGGGTTTTGTGTGCAAATGGCTGCTTTATGGCCCACATTTCCTGAGCTGTGCTTAATTCCTGCAGTGCATAAAGCATGTAAAACCACACAGCCACTACTTCAGAACATTTTTCTTCATCTAAATGAAATTTCTTTAGTTCCATTCATCTTTACAGCTCATTCAACAGGTCCCTCTGCAGCAGTGAAGGCAAGCATGTTCCGATGTGCTAATCCAGCTAGGAGATGGATTAATTGACTCACAGGCCCCTCTGATCACTAGCCAGATGTCTTTCCCCAGCTGGCAAGCCTCACTAATTTTCTTGTTGTTGTTGTTGTTAATTCTGGGTTTCCAGCCAGGAGGAGCCCTTCTCCACTCAATCAAGGACAACATGCCCTCTGCCGACATTTGTATTCTTTGGCCAGCTTTCCCTTGGGCAAAGATCTAAACCTCCTCTCCTGGCTTCTTCTCATCTGGCCTGTGATCCCTGGAGAGAAGTCTTCTGGTGCAGCTGCACATGCATGTCTGATGTAGGGTGATCCCTGGGTAGTGGGTCATGGAGGCAGGTGAGACCCACGTGGCATCTATTTCCAAAAAGTAGTCCAGAAGTTTGAATTTTGGGGAAAACGTGAGATGCATTGCAAGAGTTAGAAACACTTCTTTCACTAGCCCAAGTGCTGTGAAAAGACTTGAAGCAAACCCTAAAAAGTGCTTAGAAGTGACCAGTGACAAATAGACCAGTTAGAACACTAAACCGGGAAGCAGTGTAACATAAGGAACAATTTGAAGATGTGTGAGTTCTTCAGGCTCTGGTCCTGAATCTGTCATTGGCCCTAATGTCTTGAGTAAGACCCATCACTTCTCTGATACTTCTCTTCTCATGCCTAACAGAGGTTTAACAATAAGGTTTTTTTTAAAGATATCTGCCAATGACCAAGGCATCAGGTGAATTAAGTGAGACCTGCATCAGAGAACATGCAGCCGTATATTTTCACCGTGAAGACTTTGTAGTGTCTTGCAGTGATTTAGCCAAAGCCATTGTAAAGAATCACAGAAACACAGAATCTATTTGCTTGGAAGAGAGTTTTAACATCATCATGCCCAACCTTTAACCCAGCCCTGCCAGGTCACCACTAAACCATGTCTATAAGCACCACATACACGGGTCCTTTAAATACCACCAGGTGAACCCACCACAGCCCTGAGCAGTAGCTGCTAAATGGAAAGGTGTAGATTTTGGAACAGAGTTTACTCTTTCCCAGTGTCTTGGGGTCTTGCTGGGATTATGCTGATTAGAAACTTAATCTACAAGAATGCATCTGGATGGTGCAAGCTTTGTTGACCTCATCAGCATCTCTGTCACACAAATGAATGAGGGGACTAATAGTCTCTGAGGGAGGAGAGCTGGGAGTGCTGGCAGCTATAGATGTGAAGACTAAGAGTCTAGCATCCAGTTAGTTATATGTATAACTGAACCACCCTTATTGGTTCTGAATCATAAAGGCAAAACCCTGCTTTTCTGTTTTCTGACTAATGGGGATCGTTTATCCCAAGCTGTGAAAAAAATTAATTCCTGAATTACATGAAACCTTCCTTGTCCTTCCCTTCTCTTACCTTCCCCCTGTAATGGGCTGACAGGAAGCTGTTACCCAGAACAGAAAGAAACCACAAATGAAAGACTTCTTGACTGCACAATTGTTTTGGGTTTTTTTCTTCCGTCGGAAAAAATGTTGCAGGATATTCTTTTATGACAAGATCAAGCAGAGCACAGCTTGAGGACAGAGAAGTAAGAGGTTCACCTAAGGTGTGAATGTTACGAGTTCAGCTGCATTTGCTATGGACAAACACTTCCTACTCCAGCTAAAAATAAGGAGGTAATTTCTTCAGCATCAGAGCAGTTGCTTGCAACTCACAGGGATGCAAATAGCAAGAAAATCTCACCCTTGTAATTTAGTGCTTTTGGTCTTTTTTAGAGTAGGTGTGTGCCTTGTATAAACCTCTCTACTAATTTCTTCCCACATTAGGCATAGCCCCCGGGAAGCTGTTTTACAGGAGCTTAAGAGTTCGACCTTTGATCACTGTAACCTGGCTTCTCAGAACCCCGAAAACAAGTGTCTGAGAAAATGAAATGTGAACAACATTCAGCATCAATATCAATTACTGCGTGCTTATGTGGTAAATTTTCCCCACAGGGGGTGAACAATCCACTTGACGTATTTGGCAGAGGGTTTGATCCTCCTTCCTGCTTGCAGGGATGTGATGCTGCCATCTCTCTACACTTCAGCGGGGTGAAGAGCGGAGTAAGGGAGGGCAGAGTGAGACCCAATGCCTCTGCGAGCGCGGAGAAAAGCAATCTCTGTCAAGAGAGGGTTTATGCAGTCTGAACAGCAAGCTGCAATCTTTGAAGAAAAGACTTCAAAGGAAAAAGGAGAGAAGAAACAATGTCTAATCTTCATACAAATGTGCTCAGGGGTCTCTGAAACTCAGAAGCTTCCGTGATTTAAGAATTAATTATCACTTGCCAGCAGCAAGCCTCATTCACAGGTAACGGTTGCAGCAATCCAAGTCCTTTAGGTGTAACATTCATGGAATCATGCTGAACAAATTAAAGCCCAGTAAATCACCATATTTCCCTTTGGAACAGAGTTTACTCCTTCCCATACTTGCATATATTCCACATAGAATCATAGAATCACTACGGACTGGAAGGGACCTTGAAAGATCATCTAGTCCAATCCCTCTGCCACAGCAGGACCACCTAGACCAAGTCATACAGGAACACGTCCAGGCAGGTCTTGAATATCTCCATTGATGGAGACTCCACAACCTCCCTGGGCACATGTTTGACATTATCCTTCACATGTGGGACATGAGACAGCAGCTCCTTAAATTTTGTCTTTCAAAGAAGATTCCCTTGGAAATATTTTGGTACAAGAATTGTGACTTTCAGGTTTTCATTAAAACATGCTACAAAACAGTCCTTCCTCCAGTTCCTGAGAGCAATGAGTCCTCTTGTCTTCTACTGACTGCAGCAAAACACGAGTCTCCAAACCATTTGTCAGCTCCACAGTTGTATAAATTATAAGAAGCACCATGAATGACTGAAAGCAAAGCACTGCTGTTCCAATTCCTGTTAGCAGAACGCTGTGTGTAAAATTCCACTCAGGCCAGCTGAGGCATTCAGGACACATCAACACCTCACAGGCATTGTTGTGTTTATTCTCACAATGCCTTCCTGAGCAAGCATTCCTGTTTAATCCATTTTATATCTATTTTGGGATCCAGTTAAAGTTTGAAATCTCGTGAGGGGATATAACCCATTGTTGCAGGACAAGTTTGTGATGAAATCAACCAAGAATTTCAGTATCTGGAGGACTCATAGAATGGAATCAATATGGACAGGAAGGGACCTCGAAAGATCATCTAGTCCAATCCCCCTGACACAGCAGGATCACCTAGAAAAGTCACACAGGAACACATCCAAGTGGGTCTTAAANTGTCCACCAGGACCCCCAGGTCCCTTTCTCCTACACTGGTCTCCAACAGGTTAGTCCCCAGCCTATACTGGTAGCTGGGGTTGTTCATGTATGTGATGAATCACAGAATCATAGAATCATTAGGGATTGGAAGTGACCTCAGAAGATCATCTGGTCCAATCCCCCTGCCACAGCAGGATCACCTAGATCAAGTCGCACAGGAACACATCCAGGTGGGTTTTAAACGTCCCCAGAGAGGGAGACTCCACAAACCCCCTTGGGCAGCCTGTTCCAATGCTCCGTCACCCTCACTGTGAAAAAGTTCTTTCTGATATGAAGTTATTGCTCTTAAGAAAGTGAATAATCAGTGGTGAATATCTGACTAGAGACACACTCAGGCCATGGTAATGTGTAGTTTAAACCCAGCACTGACTGCATGCTGAAGGTGTGAACCCATCTGTCTCATGTGCTCAGCTGCTGCACAGAAACACATTAAATCTCAATAACCTGATTGTGCATCCCAGGCCTCCCTCCTGTAAAGCACTATCTGGCTTTTGTCTTCAAGGCAAAAGCAGGTGCTGCAGAAGCTCATGAGAAAGCTGCATCACTGCAGGGAACAAGTTCCCTCACATAGGCAGGGGTCTTCAGACCCAGAGCAGCTATATCTGTCATACAATTACAAAAATTGGGTGTCTTAAAATGTCAGTGAGCCAAGGCACCTGTGCAGAAGAGAAAGGGGATGAGAGATGAGACCAGTTCAAATGCAGCCACTTTGAAGGAATGGCTCTTGCTGGCAGCGTTGCAATCGCTTCATTTGGTGTTTGTAGCCATATGGCTTTTGAGGTTAGATGAAATTTCTCTTGATGTTTGGCCACCAGCAGTCAGAAGGCATCTGTGACTGTGGTCTCCCCCTACACATAAATAACGAGCAGACTCAGCCGCTGTGCACCACTTGCATTTCCAAAGAGGTGGCAAACGTGCATCTGCTGCTGCCTGGGAGTCAGTGGCCATCAGAGAGGATCTAAACAGCACAGGCACATTCTGTTATTTCGTGTTAGTATCCAGAGGGGTGCAGAGGACACAGCCTGACCCTGGAGTTGCATTACAGGCAGGGCTGTGGTTGTTTGTTTTCAAAGGAAATTTTCTTCTGCAAGCATTCAGAAAAATCCCAGGCAGTCTCCTCTCTCTGACTGTTGCTGCTCCCAAGACAACAAACCCAAAGGTAACTGGTGCTGTCTCTCCTTCCAAAAGGGAAATGTTGATATTTCAAGTATTTGTTTAACTGTGGATAGTTGACACAGCTTGTGAGAAATTATTCCAGGACGAAAGGAAACCTCTCAAACTCCTCTGCTTCCCTTGCCTCTGGCTTTACTCCGCTCCTGCTGGGTGCTCTGAATCACCCTGTCAGGAATGTCCCTACCCCAGAACGGGGTCCTCCATCCTTTCCTTGGCATTACTCTTCTCCTGCAAGCACTCACTCCTTCCAGAGTTGGGAATGAAGGGGCGTGCAGTGACCAGATCTTTGGTGGCTACAGTGGCACCTCTCTTGGTATCAGTAGGGTTGAGCTCCAACCCCTCAGCTCAGATGGGGTAAAGCAGGTAGACTCTGGCCCCACATGACTTTGTACCAAAACCAGGCAATTTGATGTTCAGCTGATTTTGCCCCGTGAGGGATATTTTCTGTGTTTGTTGTGAAGTCTTGATGCCACTTATCACACGCCTGTTATAACGCGTTGCCCGAGGCACAATTAAAGTTGAGGGGTGTGTCTGTGTTGAAAGGGAGGGTTGGAATTTGTTGTTGTCAGGATTTTCATTAAAAACCAAGCAGCTTTTCTGACTGGAAAGGACAATGGTCGCAGAGCAAAAATGTGACGAAAGAAGAAGGCAAATCTTGTCTTTCTTTCTTTTTAAACAACTACCTGCATGACATTCCCACACTGACTTGGAATACAGCCCAGAGCTTAAAAATAGTGGGGCTGTAACAGGAGGACAAAGCAAAGGGAAGAGCCTTGACCTGAAGAAAGGTCTGGCAGGTGATAGGTGTCGATTGTATACGTGTCTGTATATATATATCTGCATCTCTACACACACAAATATCTCTGTGGGGGGGTTATGTGTTTGTGTTTCAGCTCCAATGAGAAATTCACCTTTGCTGCTGAATCTTCCCTGAAAACTCAGTTAATTAGTCCTCAAAATACCCATGGAGTTAGACATCAGTATCACCTTTACCCACAGATGAGGAGTAGGAGAGAACACAGAGAGAAAGAAGCACAGAGAGATTAAGGGATTTTTGCCACAGCAAGTTCAGTCTAGAGTTGGGAATTTGGTCCAGCAGGCAAAATCCTGACCCTATTAAAAGCAACGGGAGATTAACTTAGATGCCTGGATCTGGCAATTTTGCATTATTTATTGGAACCTATCTGATGTGTTCACTGTTAAAACATGTCTGATGATGCGATCACAAGAAAACAGCACCTCTGACAGTCTACAGCTCCTGGTTAAATCTCAGTTGAGTCCACCAGTCCTAGAGCTTCAAAAGAGGGGCTGAAGATTTCTTTGAGGGACTATGCACCATACATTTACACTCATCTAAAAAAAAAGATAAGTGAAGTTATTTATGATCCTTGCACATAGAATCATAGAATCGTTAGGGATTGGAAGGCACCTCGAAAGATCATCTGCTCCAATCCCCCTGAAACAGCCGGATNAATGTGTCACACCTGCCAGCGTGTGTAAATTGCTGCTGGCAGCAGAGGAACAGTTTTCCTCAGAACGGTGGCAGCAGCTGTATGCTGGCTGCGAGTGTCTGGAAGAGGATTCCTCTTTTCAGCAGGGAGCTTCTCTGCCAAGCAGGGTTCTGCCATCCAGAGACTGAGTCCCTACCTTGCTGTGAGGGGCTTGGCAGTGAAGCTGCTGTGAGGCACTCACTCTTCTTATAAGATAAGACATTCCTTATCTGCCTGATAAAATTTCCCTGAAGCCATCTGAAAGTCACCCGTTGACTTCTCCAGTGTTTGGCAGCAAATCACCAAAGTTTCTTATTTCACAACAGGGGTGTAACTGGGTAACATAGGAGAGAAAAGACTGCTGGGCTGGGCAGCAGATGCACCTGCTGTAGCATCTTTGAAGTGTGACTGTTTCATGGGACTTGTCCACTGCTGCAGTGCAGTTCTGTGAAATATTGGGCTCTACAGCTTGCTTACCTCCAGTCTGCAATGTCTCACGGCTGGAGACACCAACATCTGAGAACATCAGTCTGGAGAGAAAGAGGCTGAGGTGAGACCTTATCACTCTTTACAACTACCTGAAAGGAGGTTGCAGAGAGATGGGTTGTAGAGACTCTCTTCTCCAAAGTCAGTAGTGAAAGGACAAAAAGAAATGGTTTAAATTTGTGCCAGCAGAGGTTCAGGTTGGACATTAGGAAAAAGATCTTAACTGAAAGAAGGGTCAGGTCTTGGAACAGGCTGAGCAGGGAGGTGATGGGGTTACCATGCTTGGAGGTATTAAAAAAACTGTGTAGATGTGGCACCTGAAAACAGTTTAGTGGGCATGGTGGGGTTAGGTTGACAGTTGGACTTGGTGGTCTTGGAGGTCTTTTCCAACCTTAATGAATCTGTGGTTCTCTGACTTTGTGACAAGAGCTTATCTGTGGAGGGATGGTATCTAAAGAGTCATGTGGCCTGTTTGAGAAGTCTGTGGCATCCAGACTTCTCACTATGGAAAATCTGTTACTGCAACTGTGGCAGGGCTACTTGTGTCCCTTCCCCATCAATCTCTTGGATGTGGCCACCCAACAAGGATCCTGCCTATTGACCTCAGGGTATGATTTGAACATACACATTTGCTGCTTGCAGAGAGTGAAGTGGGAATCATAGAATCATTAGGGATTGGAAGGGACCTCGAAAGTTCATCTAGGCAAATCTTACAGGAACAACATCTAGGCAGGTCTTAAACATCTCCAGTGAAGGAGACTCCACAATCCCCCTGGACAGCCTGTTCCAGTGCTCTGTCACCCTCACTGTGGAAGAAGTTCCTTCTCATATTTATGTGGAACTTCCTATGTTCCAGTTTACAACCATTGTCCCTTGTCCTATCACTGGATGATGTCGAGCAGAGCCTGGCTCCATCCTCCTGACACCCACCCTATGGTACTGCTTTGTGCTAAACTACAACACTAGAGCTGCTCCTCTCAGCTCCAGCTGCAATTTATTGCCTGTCATGTTTCAAAAGCAAGAGCAGATTGAGCTGGGTCAGTGTGTAGATGGAGAGTTCTCCAAGGAAAAAGCAAGAGCTAGAGGAAATGTTCCTGGTGACAGAGGTGGGACTATAATCCAGCACAGTGTTAAACATGTGGCTCTTGGACTGATTGTAAAATCAATGTATTAGCCACTGGTGGTCTGTGGGGAGGGAATGTAATACCTGACATGACTGGCCAGTGGCTGCTGGGTATAGCTTTTCCTGCAAGGGCCAGCTCTACAGCAGGTGTAGATTGGATAAACTGAGAACAATGAATCCAGCTGATCATTATCTCTGCCATGTCTCATAACACCCATTTAGAGACTTGGTTGTTTTTCTCTGTCCTTTTCTTTTACATGTTACATAATTTTTTTAGACAGCATGGAAGTACATGAAGTACAGGGACATATTTAGTGATTTTTTTTTTTCTAATGAAGTTCCCCACTTCTGCAAAGCTGCAGCTTAAGGATTCCCTTAAAGTTTTTTCTGCTTAAGACTATTGGTTATGTGAACTTGAATTTTTACTCATAATTCCCACAGAACTGCGTGACAGCTTAGGCTGCCTACCACTGCTTGCATGCTTGGGTCGCTTTTCCATCAGCTTCTTATATAGGGCAGCAGCTCTGTGCCCGACCCTCAAAGACAACTGACTACATCTGCTCCCATTAGCTCTTTAGATGCTGCAGTTCAGATCCTGGGTTTTTCCTGGTGGAGCCCTGGGACAGAGCATTTTTCTGCAGTGAAGTACGTTTGCCGATTATTATTAATTATGCAGTTTGTTTGAAACTGCCAGACAAGGAACGTAGACATTTCCCTTCTGTGAAACAAGCTACATGCATGTAATAAAAGACATGATCCCTTCTGAAACTGCAAATAGCATCTTATGAGAACACTGGTCTGAATTTACAGAGATAATGGAAGTGAGCAATTTAATCCACACACCAATCTGGCCCCTCTGGTTTGTAAACATAAACCTTTCTTCCTTCTATCCTCCATTTGTAGGGGAATGGGATGGTGGATTTGAAATGCAAAATCTGTGTTTTCCTCTCCCGCTCCTGTGTTTCTGCTTTAACCGACTGCAAACGTGAAGCAGGAACGGTGACAGACGATCCCATGCTGAAATCTGCAAAGCAATCGGAGCATCTTTACCCTCTTCGTTATTTCAGGTGGTCATTTCCTTTGAGGACGGCCGGGTGTTTAAGAGTCGCGGCTGCGAACACTCTGTGACTGCAATAATTAACTGCAGCTCTCCACCGGGAAAGGGAAGCCTTGATAAGCGCATTACAGAGCCATTGTCAGGAGCACAAGTGCTTTGAAGAGAGTATTGAAAGGAATTTTTCTTCGGAGTATAAGCAAGTATGTAATGTGAGACCTCTCAGAGGAGCAGATTATGCTTTATTTGGGTTTTTCTATACGGGCTGAGAAGCAGAGTGGGAGAATACTTCACAACTTGTTTAGAGGGACAGACGTTTGCAGGCTGGACTGCATCCAAGTCCGATCTATTCCAGCACCTTGTGTCAGAGAGTGGCTAGCAGCAGATGCTGCAGGAGAAGGTAGGAGAGAAATTCTAAAGGTTATGTTTTTAGAAGTGGGGAAAACATCTTCTTAATTTCCAGTTACTGTTGTTGCCGCTATGACATGCAGATTTATCACCTATCCAATGGAGAGGAAACAATTTCAGACTCCAGATATCATGGTCCAAAGCATGAGATACTTCATCCCAGTCATGACCCTGAATGACTACAGTCAAGCCAAAACCCCTGACTTCTGCCCCTGGAGTCTGATTTTCCAGTGCATGTTTCCCATATAGATACCCAGTATCTGCTTCAGCTTGCTGGCACAGAAATGACCGTGTCCTTCTGGCCACACAGCAGTCAAGGTAAGTGAAAATCTAACCTCTGGTTTTGAACAAGGTGTGGAATGCTTTCTCACTCTCAACACCAAGACACCTTAGCCCTCACAGAGGAGACACAGAGGAGGCATAAGCCATGCTGGGACCCTGCTGATGGGGCTGCTTACTGATAACAGCTGCCTATGGGCAAGTTGTTTCCTATCTCGGTGCCACCTCTAGAGAGCAGAGATACTGAGAACTGCCTTCTTTGCAAAGCAGAGTGATTGATAGCTGTGGCTAAAAAATAACTGTAGAACATGACAGAAGAGATTGTTTTTTAGGATTAGCAGCTCCACCATGGAAATGGCTTGAAACCACCCACAAATCTCTTCCTTACACAGAGAAGAACACATTCATCTCCATGCAAACCTTCTCCTTATGTTCCTGCTGCAGAATTAAGCTGACTTCCTTAGCACTGGGGTTTTTTTGGTTGTTGTTGTAATTATTATTATTATTACTAACAAAACACAACTATGATCAGATCCCTCAATGAGCTGCAATGGAGGAAAAGCTTTTACACTGCAGATTAATATGGCTGGCATGTCTGCTGTGATTTTGAGGATAGTGTTTTCATGTTCTTTTCCTTTCTTCCTCAGCTTTCTTCTCTTTTGTGTTTGCCTGCCTCTTTCCTGTTTCTTTCACAGACGCTGTTTTTGCTCCAAGCAAAGAGCTCAGTCATCCTCTCACGAGCTTTCTGTACACTTGAGGTCAGGCGAGCGATCCTGACTCTCTCTGGAGCCAAACCTTGCACACTTTCTTGCGCTTCCCATACCCTTTGCTGCATCACAGTTTTGTGTCTCCCATTTCCCAGGCTTTCCCCTGCCTTGTTGTGCTCTTGGAGGACAACAGTGCCTCACTGCTGGCACATCCTGCTGGGGCAAGCTGGAGAGCGCGGTGGCTCTGATGCAGGGCTCCTGTTGCAACTGGGCTAGTCACTCATCACTCTTCTGATGTATTTTGTTCATCTCAAACACATGATTCTCAGGGAAAGACACAGTCTGTTACCCTTTGTCATTACCCACTGTAGCACAACACAGCTCCCCTGTGGCTCAAGGCACCATATGCCTCTTTAATATCCAGTCACTTTGATATGCTCTCATATTTCTCTGAAATCACTTTGCCCTTCTGTCCTGCCCTCCTTCTCTCCCCACTGTTCTTTTAACATTATTGTCCTTTTCAACACTGCTGTCATTTTCCCCACACTTTCCTTGCCCTTCTCCAGGGCTTTGCTGCAAAGCCTTGGGCAGCTGTTCTAGGGTGGTGATGGGGCTGTGACCAGGGGCCATCAAGAGTCGGCCAGGAAGAGTCAAGCCACTATGACCCCTTTTCCTTCACAGGGAGGGGAGATTTCTATGACTGATCCTAAGTGGGCAGGGAAATAAAGAGAAAGTAGAGGCAGAGCAGTCCAACAAGCTCAGCAGAGGTGACGTGTCTTGTAGAAAAGGCTGTGTGAACAACATGGAGCAAATCATTCATTATTTAACTTTGGGCTTGCAAAGCCTAGTTACTTGGACACCCACACTCATTTTACCACTTTGCTTGGCTTCAGTTTTCATATCCGCCCTCAATTGTGTGTTTGGTTGTTTATCTTTTGTGCAGTTCTTTTCAACCCTTCTTCTTATCACCACCATCAGTGTGGCCTATGTGCTGCTTGTACTCCAGCCAATCTTCCCAAAATCCCTTGACTGGGGTGCTCCAATAAGACAACAATTAATTCCTACATCTGTAATTTGTTTATCTGGTTCTATAGAGTCTTATAACAACCCTCAAGAGAGGAATATCAGTGATGAATGCAGGTTAATAACGCTGGAGTCTGTGGAAAATTGCATTAAGATGGCACAGCAATAATAGGTGTAAAAACAACTGAAGCATGAGGTGAAGCTCCTACTATATCATAGCATTTCCACTGGTAATATACATCATAGTTTGTGCTAAAACACCTGAAACTTAAAAATCACAGAAACTTAATGCTTCCAAACTGCCTTTGAGAATAAAGAAGGTTAGGAAAATTATTCCCAGTTGTTACAATAGGTGAAAAAAACAAGTAAAATGGGTGAATTTAGTCCTATTTAATTTTAGCCTTTCAAAGGTCTGGAGCTTAGCCATGTATATGAACAACTCTCTATCACCAGCGTGGGGAGGCAGAGACCTCAAGGGAGACAAGTTCATCCCAGCACAGCAAAAATGCTTAGAGAGGGGAGAGCTGCAGATCCTGACTTTCTCTTAGTGGAAGAAAACTAATTAATCCAGTCTTACACAGACAAGATGTGTAACCCTTCCAAAAGCTGCACTTGGGTGATTCCCCATTCCTGAAGGCATTTTAAAAACATGCTCTAAGGTCACTATTAGCATGACTAGGATTAGCAGAACTGTCTGTCGTTTATGAAATCCTGACAGATGTGAGACCACTTCTATTTGCTTAATAACACAGAGGCAGCTCAAGGCTTTCACTAGAGGTGTGATGGAAAGTCTCTGCCAGATGTGAGGTTTTGGAAGGTGAGCTACACAGTTGTACCGGATGCTCAGGATGCTCAACAACCTGTATATCATCTCTGTAAGCATTGTGTGTACCTGTCTGAGCCTAAGGGACAGTTATCTGTGTGAGCTAATACCACAGAGGGAGCTGAGCACTGGTGCCACAAATCTTCAAGCAGGCAAACAAACTAGAGGAGTGTCCTCTCATGAGCAGTTTATTGTTCTGCTCCAACAGGTTTAAGATAGCTGACAAGAAGTGAGGTGATAAGTAGTCACACTGGTGAGAAAAGGGAAATCTGTTTCCCTTTGTTCAGTAATGAACCAACAAAAGGAGAATGGGACAACAGCTTTTGAGCATCAGCTGCAGAAATGCAGTCACTAACCTTGTATCACAGTTTCACAGTATCACAGTAATGATAAGTTTGGAAAAGACCTTAAAGATCATCCAGTCCAACCTAAATCCAAATAAACCCAGTAATCCTAACATCTAGATCATGCCACTCAGCACCTCATCCAGCCTAACCTTGAACACCTCCAGGGATGGTGACTCAGCCACCTCTGTGGGCAGGCCATTCCAAGACTGGATCACTCTTTCAGTAAAAAATCTTTTCCTAGTGTCAAGTCTAAACCTCCCCTGATGGAGCTTAAGACTATGACCTCGTGTCCTGCCCCCACTGGGCAGGGAGAAAAGACTGACCCCTGCCTGACTACAACCACCTTTCAGATAGTTACAGACAGTTATAAGGTCACCCCTGAGCCTCCTCTTTTCCAGGCTAAACAAACCCAGCTCCCTCAGCCTCTCCTCATAGGGCTGATCTTCCAGCCCCTTAACCAATCAAGTTGCCCTTCTCTGGACCTGTTCCAGCACCTCGACATCCCTCTTAAACTGAGGGGCCCAGAACTGAACACAATACTCCAGGTGCGGTCTAACCAGTGCCGAAGGACTGGTTAGGGGGAAGGATAACCTCCCTTGACCTGCTGGCCACACCACTCTTAATGCAGGCCAGGATGCCATTGGCCCTCTTGGCCACCTGGGCACCCTGCTGGCAGTACACAGGCACTGTGGAGAAGTAGCTGCCAGGGTGATAGGACAATGATGAGAACTATCTACTAAGCTGAGAATGCTTAGGTGGGGTATGGCAGTACATGTTCATACTAATATATTGCAGTATAACTAGTACTGCTGTTGTGTTGGTACTATAAGATGAATTAAGGTAAAGCCTTGGGTTAGAGGTGCTTCCCTGGGGAGTCAAGAGTGCAAAGTTCCACTGCAGTAGGATAGAGTAGAAGAAAGTACTTTGCAAGAGCACTCAGGTGAGGAAACATTTGCTCCATACAATTGTCTGTTCTTCCAAAGCCTTAGCCAGAAATCTGTCCACAGCACTGTTTACATTGTGTGATCTGGTAGCCCAGACTGATTTTAAGGTAAAGATTTTGATTTTAAAAATATTCATATTTCCCAATCTCAGTAAAATTGCAGTTTTTCAACCTGAGGTCTGTCAATCTCCATAGGTCCTGACATTCAGGGTTTTCTGCTTTTCTGAGAAAAGTCCCCCTAATGGGAATACCCTTACAGCAGAGCTGCATCCAGACAGAAATATAGGAGGGGTGTAGTAATGAGAAACAAGTGAAAAACCACTGACACAAAGAATATGTTTTAATTCAACTCTTGAGAAAAAGGATCAAGATTCACATGGCCTTTTTTAAAAATGGAAGCACCTTGGTTAGTGGAGGTCCACCTACACTTGTGTCAGGAAAGGCTGAAGAGCAGAGAAGCAAGATGAAGCTGTCAATGACAATTACTCTGCCATTGCCCAAAGAAACAAGTACAGAAAGTGCTGAAGTCAGACTTGCTGGATTGATCAGTAGGAACTGGAGATTTAGACTCTAGCCTAAATCTCCAACCCAGTACGTGAATCATAGCCCCTTGCTCTGAGAAACACGAGGCCCTTGATGGCAAGGGAAAGAAGCCAGGAGGTTGGCAGGAAGCAGTCAAGAAGGGAAAGTGCTGGTTGCCATTTCTATTGCAACAATATAAATGGAGCAAGGGCAGGTGCAGGTTGCTAGTCATAGAATCATAGAATCATCAGGGATTGGAGGTGACCTTGAAAGATCATCTAGTCCAATCCCCCTGCCACAGCAGGATCACCTCACTGGAGAAGCCATGGAATCAGAATCACTCAGGGTTGGAAGGATCCATCATCCAGTTCCAACCCCCACAGCACAGTCAGGGACACCCCACCCTAGACCAGGCTGGCCAGAGCCCAGGGATGGAGCCCCAACCACCTCCCTGGGCAACCCATTCCAGGCTCTCACCACTCTCACAGTGTTTTTTAGATGATCATGGTGTCTATTTTAGCATATTGTAAATTTTGGGGGTATTTTATTATACAGCAGGATGAGTAGTCTATAGAAGACATTCTGCTGGATTTGCTGTAGTAATCTGCCAGACACAGCATCACCAGCCAGGTGTTAAAATATGAGCACAATTAAAAGTATTGACAATTCTGAGTGATCCAGAGCTCTATGCAGATGAGCCAGCAAAGTGCATTTCCTTCTACTGACTTGAGACTCAGTGGAATAACAGTCTGTGAGCTAAAAATAGCCCATCAGCAGCTAACAACAGCTTTCTCCACAGCATTGTCTGTATTCCTCACTTGCTGCATGTTGAGCCAACTGTTAATTTCTGTAGCAGGTCTGTGCAAAGAATTTATCTTGAATACCCCGTGGAGAATTAGCAGGTGGATTGGAGAGCACAGGTCATCTGCTCTGCTTAATATCTCTGGCATTTCTCAATTCAGCCAAACAAAACTCAAACCCAAATAAATAATCATTCAAGAAAAAAGATGTTTAATTGACAAAAACTGTGACCTTTAGGAACAATTAGGAAAAATCCACGTGTTTGAGTAAGTCACAGAGGGGAACACTGAGATCACAGAGCTCAGATGTATGGTACAAGCTACAGACAAGACTTCATGAAATTACAGGTTTTCATGTGGTGTTAATAATCTTAATTTTCTTATTCATCTCTGTTTGTAGGAAAATGGGCTTAACTCTTTTGATTCGTTATGCTCTTATCTTTTTTAAAAGATCAGTAACATCCTTAATAGTCTCCTGGGGCTGTTCCGTTTGAATATGACATTATTTATTTGCCAAAAGCAGATGTCCAGTGTTATGAAATGTCTAGCTTAATATCACACTTTTTTTTAACATAGCATGACATTAGAACTGAATAATATTTAGTTCTATGCCTCTAGTCATCCATTGACAATTCGGATTTATTTTAAAAATACATTAACTGTGGACTGGAGCAGTTTGCAAACAATTTGGACCTTGTAATATGTGGAGCATAAGGAGAGTCGTTTCCTTGTTCTATAACTATTCTTGAGTGATTTAAGCAATAAATGTGCAGCCTGATAAGAAATAAACAAAGGTTTATGTATGGACACAGCCCCCCTATCTCTTTAGCTGCACCTATGACCACAAGAACGTTCGTGCTGGTGAATTTGGGAATTCAAATGCTACAGAAGTATAGCTTGGTCTGCTTCCCTGATGTTCATGGTGCTGCAAACCAAAAGTTGTTTGATCAAAATCCAGTTTCTTGATGGAGAGACATTTTCAGCTGTAAAGGCATTGGCAAAAATGGACATTCCTAAACAGCAGGGACATGTTAATATTAAATTTTGATCTTTATCCAAGTTTATATTCCAGTCCTAGAGAAGGAAAACCAAACCATCAGAAACTATGGATGTGAAGCAAGTCAGAACTGGGAAGAGTTCTAGCAGAGCAGGGCTATGTCCAGTGGCTGCCTGGTTTGTGACTAGACCTCTGACACATAACAGATATTGATGGAAATGTGTGTAAGGGGGAAAAATTTCCCCAGATCCTTGAACCCCAAAGCATAAATACAAGTCAGACTATAAGGACTGAACAATGTCGATGATGCATTCTCTCGAGGTCCTACAAGAGAAGGTACTTTAAATAATTTCTATTACCTGGTTATCCACTCAAAGACAGAAAGACTGTCCTGAACTAACAAGTAGGACAATTTGAATATGTAAAGGGGTGAAACATATTAACCTGAATCATATTCTGTCTTTGACTGTGATGAAGAACCTTCTAACAAATGATAGATGTTATAATGATCTTGTCCTGATCCTGTTGATAGACCTTAAAATCATCTGGATTAGTTAGAAGGGAGAAGATCAAGCAGGTGGGGAAACCTTTGCAAGATCACTGTACATGGGGAACCTCCAGGAAGCTTTGACAGCCCAAGGAAAATCTTCCCCTAGCTCTAGTTGAGCCAACCTCAAAATGAGAGACACTACAAAGCGTAGCAGAGGAGGAGGAGTAAAATAAAGCTTTGAGGTGGAGAATGGGGTACATGAGGGAAATCATGAGAATCCACTCCTGGGGGCTACGGCAGTCAAAGTCAATACTGTTTTATGCAGAAGGGGCAAAGTCTAGCCTTTCATCAGAGAGCTTCAAATGCATGACAGCTTTTAACACAAGACAGCAAAGGCTGAAGAGAGAAAAGAAACAACTCAACCCACCTATCACTGAATTTAAACTAAACTAAACTCTGCTGAACCTTGTCAGGGAATCTGTGCTCAAAAAGGGACCTAAGTCTCAGGAACTCAACCCGAAGAGGAAGAGTGGGTATTTATGATACTGCAAACGCCTCTACATGAAAACCTTGAGTCTAGCAGAAGTCACTTTCTGACAGCATCACTTGGAAGGAAATGTATTTGCTTTAATTTTTGCAGTGCAGCCTCCTCCACACTCTAACCACAGAAGCTCTGAGCTTAATTCAACTTTGTGAACAGGAAGCAGTGTTTTCGTTTAAGAATGTTAAGTTTTTGGCTTAGGAGATTTTTGGTTCAGTCATTATTATAACCAAGATGAAAGCTATCACTTATGCATGGGGGGGTGTGTGTGTGTGTGTATATATATATATGCATGATGCATATATATATACATGCATGGTGTATATATATATATAAAAAATAAGAGAGAGAGAGAGAGAGAGAAGAGTTTGCATTTTTGAATAATATTGGACCAGAATTTTGCACTATAAGATGACTCAAGAATAACTTCATGTTTTCAGAAAGGACTGAAATGCAAATTATTCAAATCAACAAGATGGAGATGAACAGTGAAGCCAGACTTGAATGTTTGCCCGGTTTTCTAATATTTTTCTTCAACTTTGGCAGTTTTAATTGGCATCCCTGAAGATTTTGAATAGCTAATTTGCAGAGACACTGACGTTGAAGGCACAGGTACCATATGACCTTCTAGCTTGATCTCTCATATGAAGCAAGCAAAAGGGCTTTTCTGTATGAATCCTTACTTCAAATCTAAGAATTTACAAACCTTAGGGATGTGTTAAAACAAAGACCTCTGTAGCCCATGCCTGTCACTGACAGAAATCACACTGGAAGTGCACACTTAGGGAAGCAAAACTATAGCAATGTCCTTTGACAACAGATTTTGAAAGAACTTTGCATCCCTTAAAGTTTCTGATGGCAAAAATTCTCCAACAGCATAAGTAAGTTATAGGTTTTACGTGTGCTAAATAACTTAAACCTCAGAGGAAAGACAAACTCTGCATTCTGCATTATATTTAAAGAAAATTCCTTTAAATGTAACTTATCTTCAGCTAATAAAGATGCTATCTTTGGGTTTCAGACACATTTTACCTTCATTCTACCGAGGACCTTGTGTCGCAGAGAGATTACCTTTTTGGAAACGATGCAAAGCAGATTCTTGTGGAAATAAATGAGGGAGGACAACTTGGCAAAGACCAGAGGAAAAACAGCATCACCAGGTTTTCCTTTCTTGCTGACATGGCATTTCATTTGAGGTCAGTCAAAGAGCAAACTCCGACTAAATTTATGACTAAAATTTCAATCATGTGAGGAACACAGATAAAACTGAGCCTGGGCTACTGGAGCCCTGCCCTAGAAGTTTAGGTGATGTTCTTTCAACCAAACAGACTATATGATCCTGAATGTCAACTTGTTATTTAGATGTCTCTTCATAATCAGTTTATAGAAAAAAATTCCACTCTTCCTATAGTAGAAGTCTAAAAGAAGTCACCTGAGTCACTCTTTGATCATTCTTCAGTTCTTTTTGTCATGCAATGAATTTTCAAAGATGCAAACCTCTACAATGTCACTGTGTCAGTCTTCACACTGTCTGCTGAGAAAAACTCCAGCAGGTGCTTCCTTTTCTTGATTTGAACAAAGAACGTTGATGTAGAGTGAAATAACTGAAAGAAGTCTTGGGTAGTCACAGAAGTGGCAAAAAGTCCAACAGGTTACTACAAACTGTCTGTTCCTTTCCCCTCCACAAAGTCCACGAGCTCCTTCTGACCTCATGAGAAGGGGTTTATCTCACAGAAGGAATATTGGAGAGAAACTGTCTGTTCTTCCAGATATCTGAGCAGGTGTTGAGGCAGTTTTGTTTTTTATGAGGGATGTGAGGCAAATCAAATATTGCCCTCACTGCTGGTTTAGTCACAGGCAAAGAGATTCAATATAAATATATATTTGATTCAAAGTTGAAAAGAATACTTGATTGCTTAGGAAATGTTTTATGTGATGAAAGTCTGAAGTGTCTGAGATTGAAATGTGACTATTTTGTTAAATGCAAGGAGTTTGTGGGAAAACAAAATGATATGTTTTGTGATTCTGTGATATGAAGTTCAGACCAAATGGCAAATGTGCAGTCAGCTGAGCCTTTAGAGCTTCTCTCCACAGCCTTGGTTCAGCTGGAGTTACACAAGGGCTCAGGGCACAAGGTTCCCAGTCCTACAGGCTTATAGGACAGCAGAAGGCTTGTGGGCAAGTGTAAGGAGTCAACTGCCTACGTGCCAGGCATAGACCCAGATCGTATTGTACACTCCATGGGTCCTGTAGTGCACTGTGGTTTTACTCCAGAGGAAAGTGTCTGGGCTGAGAAAATAACCTTGTTTTGTAATTTCAGATATTATTCTTTGCTGTGACTCTGGAAAAGTCAACATGGGTGTTAGAAACTGGAGAAAACCAGCTCCTGAAGACTCAAGATGCTTGGCAGACTATCCATCCTTAGTCTGAAGGCTTTTAGAAAATTTCAGGGAAGAAAGTAGCTTAGAAACATCTGAAGGATGTCATTAAGCTGTGTGTCTTGAGTTGTGCCGTGAAATAGGAGGATTAGACAAACACAGAAGGAGCTTCACACCCTAGAGATGGCTGACAGTCAGCAATGAGGACAATGAGTATGGAAAACTCTGCACGTATCTCTGGCCTCAAGACAGTGCAAAGTTCCTTCTCGTCCTCTCAGAAAAAGTGAAGCACAGTGGCACCAAGCAGAGGCACAGGAAAATACTGCAGTGAATCTCCTCAGTGAGGTTTAGCCAAGGCTGGTGCCTCCAACTAGCTTTGCTAGAGAAGTCCAAGCTCTAGTGAGGAATAATCAAGGAGGATGAAGTGTTACCAGTGTCTAAAAACACTTCATGCTGGACTTTGTTATCTCAATAAGGAGCATAAGTTTATTTAGAGCTACAATTTAGAAAGTAAGAACTATACTACTGATGAGACTGTGTCATAAATGGGAAAGAACACTTTCCTTTGCGACACACCGCACTAACAGCACAAAGGATCTAAATCATGTGTTGGTTTCTATTCCTGAAGAATATTGAATTCACAATATTTACAAAGAAAACCAGAATCTGTCTTAGTACTCTGGTTGCTCCACAAGCACTACTTTGAGTCTTTACAGTGTCAATGACTGTGTAACGGCTTGATGGCCAGTTCACCTGAGTGGAAGTTGCATCAGAATTGAAGTCAGCTGGTTTCAGAAAGTTAGGGAGATCACAGACTGGACAATCTTCCATATCCCATCAGCAGTCTCAGGTTCATCACAGTTGTGGTTACATCAGATTGTAACCAATCTGCAAACATGAACAACTGCATCAAGTTCAGGAGGTGATGGAGCACTGGAAGGGGCTGCCCAGGGCAGTTGTGAAGTCTCCTTCTTCGGAGAAGTTTAAAACCTCCCTGGGTGTGTTCCCGTGTGACTTGGTCTAGGTCATCCTGCTGTGGCAGGGGGATTGGACTAGATGATCTTTTGAGGTCTCTTCCAATCCCTAATAATCTATGATTCTGTGATTAACTAAAGCAGAAATTAATTTTACTTTAGGTATTAGGGAAAAGTAATCATAAAGGTGATGAGGGATGGTGAAATTCTGCTTGGGAAGGACGTGGAGTTTCCACCATCGGACGTACTCAAGAAAAAGATTTTATTTTTTTTCAGAAATGACACAAAAGTCCTGACTGCTTCAGGGCAGAAGGTAGACTGAGCTGTCTCTTCCACCCTGATTTATGTTGCACAACCCCGTGTGTTCCATATTTACAGGCTGTTTCTGTCCTTTGAGTTCGTAACAATGCAGTTTTCTTGATTTGTGCTAGTTGGGGGATTAAGATAACACAGTCATGACTCAAGCTGCTCAGCAGCTTCCCACTAGTGACCACCAAGCTCAGAGTCAAAATGCAGTAGCCAGTCTCAGGCTACTGAGCCTCAAGGCAACACCTTAACCCAATGCAAGGATTTGCCGACAAGTCCTCTCTAGCGCTTGAGTAAGGGGATGGGAAACTAGCAGGCTGATGTTTGAAAACCTGAAACTGCAGATCCTATTGATCTCTTGAAGCTACTAAAGGATTGAAGTAGAGTACACCCGACAAATGGAACAGCACTGATAGCTGGTGTAACACAGAGCAGCCCCGTTGGCTTTGTTGTTAATTCATCACGGTCTAGGATCTGCCCCACTGAATCCTGAATTAAATTTTTATGTATTCGTGAACTATTTATGCTATATGAAAAAATCAATATCTTTTATTTCTCACCTGATTTATGATAGATAAAAGGAATATTTCAGTATTCTCCAAGGTCAATGCAGAGGAGCCTTGAATGATGAAAGATGCAGTAGTTTTTGAATGGAAGAAAAATTCCAGGGTAAAAAGGAAAGAGTGTCATTTAGGCTAAATATCTTTTCTATCAATTATATGAATAATACATTTTTTCACAAACTCATGACAAAACATAATATCCTCATAGAAAATGACATATGATTCTTTATCTCTCTTTAAAGATGAGTTATTAATTTTGAAAAACCCTCTTTCTGAATTTCTTTGCATTTTGTATGAGCCATAAAAGCTCCAAGGAGTTATGTAATTTCTGTCTAAATACTGTCTCAAACTTTTATTAAAATACACTCTAACCCTGCTTCAGTAATTAACAGGAAGACAGGGCCCTTATTTCTCAAAAAACAAACCCTATCAGTTACTTTGGATTTCTTTCAGTGCACTTTTGATTAAATAATTGCTTGGGAAGTTTATCTCTGGTAGGGACTATATCACAGACTTCCTACTCATGCTTTTGTGGTTTATGATTTTGCCAATGTGGTTTGTAAGTATTTATTAAGGATGATGCCTTGAGTTAATAACATCAAATACCTACTAGTTTCATAACCATCACTGCAGTGCAGAAAGCATTAGAGTTACAGTAGATCTGCATTGGCGACACCACTAGATTTACTGCATTCATTTCCTTATGCAAATATTCCAAAACCATACATTACTTTACAACCTGACCTAGTGCACTGCCTATGTGTGAAGGCATCCAAGCCGATGGAAAACGAAGAGTAGACTTTACAGCCGACAGTGTAAGTTGTGTTGTTCCTTCCTTCCTTGTTTCTCTGTTGTCCCAATGTTAGAGCTTGTTTAATGCTGTTTTCTGTAGACACATACACTTCTGCACAGCCCCACGGTTAGAGGGGCAGAACTGCTAGTGGTCTTCACGTGACAAACTACACTGCTGTCCGTAGTGGGGACGATGCAGCATGCTGCTGCTCCAACTGAAGATCAGGAACTGATAGACAGAGCCAGCCTGCGTATGAATGGAGCAGAGCCTCCCCATGTGTCTTCTTCCTGCATACACACATGATCTGCCTCTACACAGCAAAGCTTATATCCCTCTTGCAGGACAACTTATTTTCTCTTGAAATCTGCCAGTCTTTTCCCCAAGAGAACCATGATGCCGTCTGGCCTCACTGCCTTTGCTTCAGCTCTTGAAACAAACAGTGGAGGTTCTGCGTTGCTGGCAGGTGTCTGGACTGCCTCTAGAAAAGGGAGTGTTTGCAGTATGCAGTGCTAGATCGTGGAGCTGGAGCCCTGAATGATGCTCAGGCCACTTAGAGAAAAAGAGGATTGGAAGGCATCTCGAAAGATTTTGATCTTCCTTTGCATTACACAGTTCAGAATGAACTTTACTTATGTCTCATGTTTTGACTAGTTTGTTTTTAAACATCTTTGGTGATAGGAACTTCACAGACTTCCCAGCAGTTTATTCTGTTACTTCAACTCTCTTTAGCATTAAAAATTTCTGCTGAAGTTTAGTCTTCTGTGTCATGATTTCATCCTCTTACCTTGATGAATCTACATTTTTTCCACACCTCTAATTCATCTGGACTCTCAGTGACTTATGTTTATTCTTACAATGCTCAAAACTGGCCTCCACACTGCAAATATGCCCCTACTAGTTAGAATGATAGAATGACAATATTTACTTTCAACATCTTGCATACCATGTTGCCATGTATTAATCCCAGTAGGAGATTTCCCTTTTTCACAATGATGTGATAGAATGGTGTTGAGTCACACTTTGCTTTTGACTTTCTGTAGCCTTAGATCCATTTCTGTTGAGTGCTACCTAGCCTGTTGCTTGTCTCTTCATATTGCTGTTAAGACCTGTGTGAATAATTTTATTGTGAGTCTACTTTCCTCCAAGGGCTATTTTGGGAGCCAGAATCTGGAAATATTTAAGTGTAGCTGATCTGAAAAAAAACCCATTTTGCAGCTTGCAAGACATGATAATCAAGTTAGCTAACAAAAACTCTCTGCTCTTTACTTATCTGGCAAACAGACACTCAAGTACATTGCAAAATAATGGGGAAAATTAACACATAATGGTAGTCAGCGATCAGCAATCAATTTTAGCACAATTCCTTTGGGTCAGGTACCATCAGACCTGCTTTCATAGGACATGACATAGAACTATGCCTAATTTTGTGGTGTAATACGTCCTAATTAAACATTGAGAATATCTGGAATCAATACAGGTGGAGAATACATTCACATTAATCTTTTTGAAAGAGTTTTATTTAGGAAAAGAGCAGTACAGAGAGTTCTTGAAGTCCTTCTGCTGCTGCTGTCATTGAAGCTTTGCCTGACAAAGGCCTAAAGAACTCAAGACCTGCCCTTGAGGTAAACTCCTGTATTAATAAATAAACACAGGTGAACCAATACATGCAAAAGAATTTTGGCAGGGATAGTAATGGAAGCAAACACAAAAATATTGAATAGATTAGCACATTTATTCCACCTTAGGCTGCCTAGTGAACAATTAGCCTAGTGTTTAACCCCCCTTGATCCATTCAGTCTTACAGTTCTTACTCTCTAAAGATAGATGTGGATGATTCAAATGTGGTTTTGTTTTTAAACTACTTATATTAGCATTGCATTGCAATCTTTAGCATGGAAATGGTGTTACAGATGAGAATGGACAAAAATGGGACATGCTAGAGCACCTGTCACTTCGTGCGTTTAATATGTGGTGTGAAGAACCTGCAGCACGCTAAAGCAGGACTGAGAAGACTCCTGTTGATTGAATAGAGGTGATGTCACATGGAAGCTGGTTTCTTAAGGCCTTGGCCATTCAGAACGTGGCATTACAGTGCTAATCTCTGCTAATCATGATCAGACAGCACATCTTAAGCACTTAGCATACCATGATCTAGAATGTCTGAATTCTAGATCTAGAATTCTGATCTAGAATTGTGAATTCAATGCAGAATAACTGAATTGTGTGCACTGGAAATGACATCATAAATACAACCATTAACCCAGCTCTGCCATGTCATCACAAATCCATGTCCCTAAACACCACTTCTATACTTATGAATATCTCCAAAGATGATGATTCCACCACTTCCATGAGCAGCCTGTCCCAATGTTTTATAGCTCTTTCACTAAAGTAAATTTTCCTAACATACAGTCTGAACCTCCTCTGTTCCAGCTATCACTTGCTACTTGGAAGAACAGATCAATTCCCACCTCACTGCAACCTTCTTTCAGGTAGTTGTAGAGAGTGAGAAGGTATCCCTTCAAGGCTAAACAGCCCACAGTTCCCTTAGCTGCTCCTTATAGGACTTGTTCCATATAACCTTCATCACCTTCAGTGCCCTTCTCCAGACATCCTCCAGGACCTAAATGTCTGCCTTGTAGTGAGGGGCCCAGACCTAAACACAAGGTTCATTGCCAGGTACTTGGGGACGATCTCTTCCCCACTCCCGCGGCTCAAATATTGCTAAAACAACTCAGGGTGCTGTTAGCCTTCTTGGCCACCTGGGCACACTGCTGGCTCACATACAGCTGGTTGTTGACCCACATCCTCAGGCCCTTTTCTGATGTGCAGTTTTCCAGCCACTTTTCCCAAAGCCTGTTGGGTTGTTACAGCCCAAGTGCAGAAGTTGGAACTTGGCTTTGTTGAAGTTCATGTACGTTCACACAATTGGATTTGGCCCATGGATCCAACATGTCAGCATCTCTCTGTAGACCCTCCCTACCTTCAAGCAGATCAGCACAACCATCTAAATTGGTGTTGTCTGCAAACTTATTGAGGGTGCACTTAATCCCCTTGTCCAGATCACTGACAAGATTGATTAAGAGACACCATATCAGATGAGTATTTGGGATTGATAAACACCAAATGTATGTTGTCAGTGGAGGGAAACAGTATCAAACTGAATCCTACTGGTTGCCTGACTGTGTTCCCCTGTATCTATCCCAGACTGGAAAAAAGGTATCTCTCACATGATGACCAATCTTCCCCTTCACTCAATGCATCCGAGAAGTGTTTATTTAGCAGTCCAGTGTAAGAAACTTAGATAGAAGGTGGAGGAAAGGGACTACTGTCATGCACAACGATGGCTTGTGCTCTGGTAAAGTCACCTCGGTTAAATCTTCATAGCAACTGCAGTGGGAAATAAAAGCTTGGAAGTTAATGGTCAGGAACTAATGAGTTGGACTGGAAGTGTTTTAATTTATTGGAATATGTTAAAACAAAATGTTGATTAGTTTGAAGGACAGACACTGTTGCAAAGGTAAGGTGCTCCATGGATTGCTGCACTCATTTGAATGAATGCATTTAGTGTTTTACTCCTTTCTGATGCGTGCTCTGCTTTGATAGTAACTACTACGCTCATATGCATGAAGTTAACAGCTGTAAACGGTCCTCTAAGGAGCCTTTAGTCAAGTACCTGTGGCAAATACCTATTAAGGTCCATCTGACTTTATCCACGTCTTAGCCAGGGAAAAGTCTGAGTCTTAATAAAAGAAGACAAATAAAACAAGAGAGGAAGAAGTGTGTGTCTAGAGGACATGATGTTCTGGATTCTTGCCTGATGTCACATTCATCAGGTTTAATGTAGGTGAGCTGTGCGTAGGTTTGCCAGCAGCAAAGTCAGACTTCTCATTCAAGACTTCCAACATGTTGCTCTGCATTTATGATCACGAAAGCATGAGCAACTTTTGCTTTTTCATGGGCCTACAGCTGAATAACAGTATGAGTACCTATCCCATTCTTTACCCATCATTTTGCTCTGCAGCATATTAGTGTATTTTATGGTTGGAGTTGGTGTGGAGGCTTCCTTTCTACAGATGCTCCCAGGGAGATTCTATCTGACTTTTGGACAGTCAGGCTACTAGCTGAAGTTAGTGATCATGATGGTCACTTAATACTAAACATGCTAAATATGTGTCAGGTTAAACGTTGCACATGCTGGTCAATGCAGCAGTTAAGCATCCTTCTGATTAGTAATGACTGAACCAAGAGAAACCATCATCCATACAGATCCCTCTGGTAAAACGTACAAGTTGTACAAACTACTTCAGAAATATTCTGAAATCACAGACTCACAGGACCTTAGGGATTGGAAGGGACCTCAAAACATCATCTGGTCCCCCCACCACAGAAGGATCACCTAGATCAAGCCTCATAAAAACATCCAGGAGGGTTTTAAATGTGTCCAGAGAAGGAGGCTCCACACCCCCTGCTGAGCAGCCTCTTCCAGTGCTTTTCACCATGAAGAAGTTCCTTCTCGTGTTTATGAGAAGACCCTGGCTCCATCCTCCTGACACCCACTCCCCATATATTTATAAATGTTAATGAGGTCACTCCTCAGTCTCCTTTTTTCCAAGTTAAAGAGACCCTCAGCCTTTCCTCATAAGGGAGATGTGTTAATGTGAGTGTGAGGGCTAACATTTGTCTGGTTGGAGTTGCATACTTTTGCAAATTAGAAATGCCATGAAAAAGTAGGATATTGGGAGATTACAGTACAAGGACATCAGTACCATTCCGCGAGGTTTCTGAGGACTTCTTGGGCAAAACACTGACTGGAGTGAGGCTTGGAGTGTAGAACAAAGAAATAGCACAAAGCATTTATTTGGGGAATGTTCTATTCAAGACAAGCAAAGCCAAGCCATTCATCAGCTGTGCTCATCTCTTAGGTATGGGTCCAAATGGCTAACTGGAGAAAATCCAAAGGAAAATAGCAAGGATAACAAGACTTGAAAAAATGCACAGGGCCAAAGGAAAAGCAGTTACTCGATTGATTCAAGAGGAGATGATGGTGGAGAACCACTAAAAAACCCAAATGGAATCCCTTCACTGCATAAAAGACTGGAATGTAAAAGAACTCACTAACTTGCTTGAGATTTCAAGTGTCATAGGCTTGGCTGCACAAAGCAGAATGTAGTTAAACTCTTTGAGACGTTCTGTCTGCAAGATCAGCGAAGCGCAGGCACGTGTTACTGCAGAAGTCTGAGAAACCTGTTGCAGATTTTAAGGGAATCATTCAACAAGCATGAGTTAATACACACTTGGAGATAGTTTGTGTTGTCTCTGGAGGGGGCGATGGATCAGATGAAGTCCTTGCTGGAGTCATTATCTGTGGAACTTTAAATGCTGCATTCAGGAGAAGGGAACATTGTGTGCAATCTTTGAAAACGGAGAGGCTTACATAAAAAAGACCTCTTTCTATCCATTTCTACCCTAATTGATACAGCACCCTTTCAGGATAAGTTCTAATTGGGACCTTTTGCTCTCACCAGGAAATCACAGGGACTAAGGCTATTATTCTCTGCGGCCGCTCCCTGGACATTGATTTAAGGTATCTAGGTCTAAATGGAGCTATTTCTCTACTTCCTTCCTCAGAACTGGTCACTGTGGAATACACAGACAGATTCAAAGGGATATGTAGAGTCTTTTTACCTGCTGGCCAAAACACTTAATACAATGACGACATTTAAAGAGTGGGAACTTATCCCACACATAAGCAGACAACAGGGCATTGTTGGGTCACACTGCCTTCATCTGCTACAACTTGAGCTTCAATTTACATTTCATACTTTGGCTGAGAAACCTGGACTACAAGTCATCTCCCAGTTCTCAAGACAACTGCATTACTTCTAGACTTAGATGCTTCTTCAGTTCTTCATGCTGAATAATGCCACCAGGAATTTGTTTACCTATGCTTGAAACTCAAGACATGAGTTAATCTCTAAGCTTTGGCCTCTGTATCTGCATTTGGGAAAACTCTTCATCAGACCAACTGATATACAGAAATTCATAGTCCTTAGAAATCTCAAAAATATTGGTGAAAAAATAAAAATAAACCAGTTTTTCCCTATTCATCAGAGGCCTCCAATGCTGCTGAAGTGTCTGATTTATAGAATCATAGAATCATAAAATCATTACGGATTGGAAGGGACCTCGAAAGATCATCCAGTCCAATCCGCCTGCAACAGCAGGATCACCTAAACCAAGTCACACAGGAACCTGTCCAGTCGGGTCTTGAACATCTCCAGTGAGGGAGACTCCACAACCACCCTGGGCAGCCTGTTCCAGTGCTCCGTCACTCTCACCGTGAAGAAGTTCCTTCTCAGGTTGATGTGGAACCTCCTATGTTCCAGCTTACAACCATTGCCCCTCGTCCTATCACTACATGACACTGAGAAGAGCCCAGTTCCACCCTCGCAACACCCACCCCTCAA